>JAJAGP010005141.1:0-37210 GCA_025084515.1 Ancistrus triradiatus
GGGCTGTTTTTCTGCAGAGGGGACAGAACGACTGATCCGTGTTAAGGGAAGAATGAACGAGGCCATGTATCGTGAGATTTTAAGCCAAAACCTCCTTCCATCAGTGAGAGCATTGAAGATGGAACGTGCCTGGGTCTTCCAGCATGACAATGATCCCAAACACACCGCACGAGCAACGAAGTGGCTCTGTAAAAAGCATTTCAAGGTCCTTTAGTGGCCTAGCCAGTCTCCAGACCTCAACCCCATAGAAAATTTGTGGAGGGAGTTTGGGTAGGAAACTGGGTCTCATTTTGTCTCTCATAGTTGAAGTGTACCTATGATGAAAATTACAGACCTCTCTCATCTTTCTAAGTAGGAGAACTTGCACAATCAGTGGCTGACTAAATACTTTTTTGCCCCACTGTACATTCCAAGCAGTATATTGACAAAATTCAGCTGGCAGTGTCTTCTATTCATTACATTCATTACTCTTAAGGTGTTTAATATAGTACTATACAAAAGTCTTAGGGCACCGTTAGATTTGTTGTTTTAGCAATGGTATAATGACCATATGTAACATATTGTCAATGATTGTTCCCAAAAAAACTTGGATTCATCACTCCATAATGCTCTTTTCCACTGATCTTCATTCTAATCTGTGTGAGCTTTAGCATATCATAGCCTTTTCACCCTGATTGCCTTCTGAATATGGGGCTTCTTGGCTGCTACCCTTCCAAAAAGCATTCGTGATTAAGCTTCTTTGGACTGTAGAAGGGTCAACTTCACAGTGAAGCTGCTAGATGCTATTGCTCAAGTGTAAGGGGAGGTCACACTTGCTCCTATAGGAGCTGTTTCTTCTAATTGAAAAAAAAGAAAAGTTTTGTAATGCTGCATACAAATGCCCTGTATTTTCTGGCTGTTCTAATGTGGAGACTGAGAAATAATTTTGTGTGGCCATTATACCATTGCTAAAACAATGGTATGTCTAATCTAATGGTGACCTAAGACATTTGCACAGTACTGTGCATTTTCGGAACTGTTGCCTTTTTCCCGTTCATTAAAGGTTGTTTGGTGAGATGTGTAAATATCTGGAATTATTTTGAATGGTTGCAAGGTTGTTTTCAGGACATAACAAAAAGTGACTAGGTCATAGAGGTTTGATGATTTGACTATAGGCACTATAGATTTCAGCACCAAAAACTGTGTGCACCCCTGTATGAAGAAGCCTTGACCATTTTGGTTCTGCATGATGAAAAATTTGATTTGATCTTAGAAGAAGCCACTGGTATCCCAAAGTCTGTGCTTTCATACTAGTGATTTTACACATCAGTGCAGAATTTAAAGGTTTTTTTTAGTATTGTTTGTCAAATAGACCAATAATAGTTCTGTCCCTCATTCTTGAGGGGACTGAGTCCAATAACTGCTGGGAGTGCAAAATGCCAAGTACTCCAAATTGACCAAAGTGATAGAAAAGGGAAACCATTAATTAGGCAGACTCGATTGTTTCCAAACTTACATTACATTTAGGAATTTAGCAGACACTTTTATTAAGAGCGACTTACAACTGATACAGTCTTGCAATCCAAGCAATTATGGGTTAAGGGCCTTGCTCAAGGACCCAACAATGGCAGGCTGGACTATTGGAACCCTGGACCTTCTGGTCCATATTTCACTAACATAACCAGTAACCTACCACAGTCCCGAAAATGGGTTGTGTCACTGCCTATTGCTATGTGTATTTGATTGTTTGACTGTTGCCTGTTTTGTTATTACTCCTGCATTTTGAATTGTTCTTTCTTACCTCCGGCAATGATTGCTTAAGTTGTTTTGCATCAGAGTTGTGACCCATGCCATCTGTTATCATTCTGCCATTTGCCTGTCGATTTTGGATTTGTTCAGCCCCGAAGTCTGTTCAATAATCTTCACATGGATTCTTTAACAAACACTATCCAGTCAATGGCAAAAAAGTAGCTCATGTTTGGTTCATTTCCAAGCAATTGACCCAGGCTACCCACGCTTGATGAGTTTGCCCAGTGGCTAGACAATATTGTAAAATACTGCCAATTTTATTAATAAGTTGTTTAGATAAATTGTAGAAGCAAGTTGCCAAGATGCAACACACGTGTGGGGTCCTTCAGATTATTATTCTTGTGTATTCTGCTGTTAATGTATTCTGTTAATTTATTACTAAAGCTAGGACTGGGGACAAACCACAGATTCCGGCTGTTATGGAAAGATATTTTGTTCCATAAAGAGAAAATGAATGACGTAGGCTATGACCCAAGAGAGGGGACAGGGTAGAAGGACATACAAATTTCTCTTGTAATGGCAATTGTAATCTCTTTTATGAGAAAGCAATATAAAATCTTAAAAGCTTGAGGCCGGCTAAAGAGGACCTTCATACACCATAGACATTCTGCACCTGTGTCACTAAAGTGAACTGCACTCAGGAGACGTTGTTTGCCAAGACTCTGTTTGTCATTATGTTTGCCAATGTCATTATGAACAGTCTTAATTTTCCACAATGCACACATTTTAAGAGTAAGTACCCAAATGTGCGTGCGTGCACGAGTGAGCTTTGGATTTGACTATTTTCTCAGCAAACAGCTGGCAAAACACGGTCACTTGTATGATAAATTACCAACAAAGCACTCGTAAAAACAGCATGCATGGTATTTTTCTGGAGTATGTGTAATATTAGGCAACGCTACTAGTAATCTGTATGAGGAAATGCTGGACAGCCCCATGTTGGGTTTTTTAATTAGTTATTTTTTTATTAACTTACATTTATGTCATTTAGCAGATGCCCTTATTCAGAGTGATTTACAGTTGATAGTCTTACAATCTAAGCAATTGAGAATTAAGGGGGCCTTGCCCAGGCCCAACTGTAGCAGAGGTGAGATTTGAACCATGAACCTTCTGGTCCGTAGTTCAGTACCTTAACCACTGAAACTAAAGACTTCAGTTTCAGAGCCTTATGACACCAGATCCACCAAATAGTGTTGTTGTTAGCTTTACGAGGCTTTAACATAACTTTTGTTGGCAATGACAGAGGTCAAACGTTTCCTATAGGTCTTGCACACACTGTAGCTGGTATTTTGGCACAAGCAGGGGACACACCTGGCACTGCAGGATCCGAGTCCCTCTTGGCGTACTGTGTTACTGATGGCAGCCTTTGTTACTTTGGTCCCAACTCTCTGCAGGTCATTAATCAGGTTCCTCCGTGTAGTTCTGGGTTTTTTGCTCACCGTTCTCATGATCATTTTGACCCCACGGGATGAGATCTTGCGTGGGGCCCCAGATCGAGGGGGATGATCAATGGTCTTGTATCAAGTCAAGTCAAGTCAGATTTATTTATATAGCGCTTTTTACAAGGGAGCATTGTCTCAAAGCAACTTTACAAGTTTAGATTATCTCCTAATAACTACGTCCAATCCCAAATTGAGCAAGCCTAGGGTGACAGTGGCAAGGAAAAACTTCCTAGTTCTAGGAAGAAACCTTGGGAGGACCAAGACTCAAAAAGGGACCCAACCTCCTTGTATGTCTTCCATTTTCTTACAGTTGCTCCCACAGGTTGATTTATTCACACCAACCTGCTTGCCTATTGTAGATTCACTCTTCCCAGCCTGGTGCAGGTCTACAGTTTTCTTCCTGGTGTCCTTCGACAGCTCTTTGGTCTTGGCCATGGTTGAGTTTGGAGTCTGACTGTTTGAGGCTGTGGACAGGTGTCTTTTATACAGATAACGAGGTCAAACAGGTGCCATTAATACAGATAACAAGTGGAGAACAAAAGAGCTTCTTAAAGAAGTTACATGTCTGTGAGAGCCAGAAATCTTGCTTGTTTGTGGGTGACCAAATACTTATTTTCCACCATGATTTACAATTAAATTCTTTAAAAATCCTACAATGTGATTTCTTGGATTTTTTTTCTCATTTTGTCTCTCATAGTTGGTGTACCTATGATGAAAATTTACAGACCTCTCACATCTTTCTAAATAGGAGAACTTTTTTGCCCCACTGTATGTTCCAACAAATCCATCATAAGTTAAATTTATGAATTTCAGTATTTAGTAATGCAGATCATTGCAGAGTCTATGATAAGTATTGATAAGTAAGTTAATGTTTAAAACACTGACATTAACCTGTACTTGGCCAAAATCATAAACACAAAGCTTATTTTATAATAAAGTGTATGAAAATTTAGTATTTAATGCAATTTAGTGAGTAATGGATTGAAAGTGAAAAGTAAAAGCAAAACACTTACTCTATTGGTGAGCCAATATTTGAACTTCTGATTAGAAATCCAGAGTCTTAACCACTAGGCAATGTCCACACTCTACTTTAAATCATTTTATTTAATATAGCAGTTCTGACTTTTCTGGCCTTTCTCTGAAGAAAAAAAAATTGTATTGTCAGGGATTTAGAACTCTACTTCACTGACCTGCTGGAACTCATGACACACTTTTGCGGTGTGTGTATGTATATATATATATATATATATATATATATATATATATGTGTATATATATATATATAATATGAAAATATATATATAATATTAAAATATATATAAATAAATAAAATATGTTCTGTTCTGAATTTCACACCACACCTTTAATGCAAATGCTGTTTGACTTTAAGGCTTTTGATCCTAAAGGGTATTCCTTGTTCTCATTTCTCAAGCACATCAACCATAGCGATTCATCTTCATTCTAATTCGTTATTCTTCCATTAGTAAACAAGTGCGCTAATTTGCTTCCCCTGATGGCTTTACCAAAGGAAATGTTAATTTGCCATACTTTTTGTAAAGTGCTTTTACAGATGAAGACGGATGCTGGTCTTTATTTGTTTCTCTCTCCTGTCCAGTTCCCCGGGCTTCAGGAGATAGATAGATTTCTTCTTTCTTTTTTTCAGATTGGTTTCCTTGCTCAGGCCATGCCAACCATTGTTGTGTCAGCATCTTTGCTGCTTTGCCTTTTATGTGAATGCTCACGATAAACATTGATATTCCATGAAAATGAGTATAATATTAAAATGGGCCCACTCTAAACCTCATGAATTTAAATCTGCACAAAATAGTGACAGCCTTTGTTAATCTCATTTATGTTCTGTTGTCTTCTCACAGAACGGGCAGCCAATGTCGAGAGGGATTTTTTGTTTATTTGTTTGTCCTTTTTAATTAGACGGAAAGTGTTCAGTCTTGCATTGATGATTTTTCATCATTAATTCTACACTAAATTATTATTCATTCATTCATTCATCTTCATTAAATGCTTTATGACGGTGAGCCTCATGGTGGGCTTGGAGCCTACTCTGCAAGGGGTGCAAGGAAGTATACAACCTTGACAGGTGTCACTTGCACATTTACATTTAAAGTGGGCAATTTAAAGGTATTTAATTCAGATATTGGCCTGCTTTGGCAATGTGAGAGGAAACCAGAGTACTGAGAGGGAACCCACATTATCTCAAGGACGTTATGTTGAATGTTGTAGACTAACCAAAGACAGGATAAAAACCTACATTGCTGGGGCTTTGTCACAACAACTGAAGAAATAACAGGAATAAATTCAATATAATTTTGTTTTAATGTCTGTAGTTTTGGATCAATCATAGAGGAAGACAGGAATGGTAAAAATGAAGTATATTAATACTTAATTAGAATAACATTTAGTTGTTGTGAGAGAAAGCACAAGTCTGTGCATTTCTGTGGGCAATACATAATCAAGCCCGTATATAATCACACTTGTATTCTACACTTGTGGGCAATAAAAAAACAAGCCAAACACAAAGTTGCGAAGTATTTAGCTTCTAATGGTCTCAAAAGCAAACAATTGGTCAGGAAATTAGCAATACTTAAACAAATAGATAAAGTTAATTGGTATGGGATAGACTTTCTCATTGATTTCCTTAAATGTTTGTCTTGTGGGAAAACCTGTGAACAGCATTATACAGAAAGAAGAGTCATTGAGTTTCTTTAGATGCACTTAAAATTCAGATCATAGTGGCATTTCTGTAGTTACGTGATTATTCAGGTGATCATGTATCATGTATATTCCAATCTAGAAATCAGATTAAGAAATCCAGTAAAGAGGGCTGGATTTTTCCCAGTAATCGAATTACTCATAGCATGTATACGAGTTACCCGATTTATAATTCGTATCCCCCATGGTTCTTTACTTGGTCTCTTTTTCCATTGACTTTGGCATTTAAGAACATTCTTATGAACATCTTATTGTTTGTCTTAAGAACCTTCACAAGTTTCTTCTTAAGAAAGCTTTTGTGAATCTGGCTCCAGATGTCTTTACAAGGATAGAACATTCTTGAAGGAGGATTTTTTTTTCACAGAAGCTGCAATTTTCTTTTGTCAAATTGAAAGACTGAGTAGATTGTGGTAGCCTAGCGGTTAAGGTACTGGACCAGAAGGTCAAGGGTTCAAATCCCACCTCTGCCAGTTTGCCACTATTGGGTCCTTGAGCAAGACTCTTAACCTAAAATTGCTTGGACTGTAAGACTGTATCTCTGCATAAGGGTGTCTGCTAAAATGCTGTAAATCTAAAAGATTTTCTTTAGGTTACCAAAGTTAAGGTTAGGTGTAGGTGTAGCATTAATTAGCTAAGTAATATTCCATCAATGCCATGTCCTTACAATTATACAAAGACCAAAAAAAGGAACATGAACATTTGTGTGTGTCAATTCTGAGGTGTCCCAAATGCAGGCAGAGGTCTCTGCTCGTGGTTACACCTGTACCTCATCTTCATTCCAGCCTTTCATCGCCTTCAGAACTATTAAATTCAGAACTAGTTTGTGACTCTGCGTTTCAGCCTTTTGGGACGCCTTTGTCATTGGATTGTCTTTAAGTGTTTTGGGATTTTTTTTGTTACTTTGGTTTATTGTTTATAAGGAATAACTGCCTCTCCACAAGACTTACTTGTGTTTGTCTATCTTTACAGTGTGTGTCTTATGTCATTTCCTCGTGTTATGTCCTAGTTAGCATCTTTTTGTCAGTACATGAGTAAATAAAATAGTAAAACATACTGTTTTGTCTCATGATGAGACAGCACAGTACAGAGATGGGTAAGTTATATGTTGACTGCTCACTGTATAAACCCAAAGTGTAGCTTCTTACTGATAGGAAGGAAGTGTGAAGGTGCAGGTAGAGGCAAAATGTCATTTAGAAATGTTGGGTTACACTGTATACAGTGGGGCAAAAAAGTATTTAGTCAGCCACTGATTGTGCAAGTTCTCCTACTGATGAAATACGAGAGAGGTCTGTAAATTTTCATCATAGGTACACTTCAACTATGAGAGACAAAATGAGAAAAAAACTCCAGGAAATCTCATTGTAGGATTTTTTAAGAATTTAATTGTAAATTATGGAGGAAAATAAGTATTTGGTCAATAACAAAAGTTCAACTCAATACTTTGTAAGATAACCTTTGTTGGCAATGACAGAGGTCAAATGTTTCCTGTAAGTCTTTACCAGGTTTGCACACACTAGCTGGTATTTTGGCCCATTCCTCCATGCAGATCTCCTCTAGAGCAGTGATGTTTTGGGGCTGTCGCTGGGCAACACAGACTTTCAACTCCCTCCACAAATTTTCTATGGGGTTGATTTCTGGAGACTGGCTAGGCACTCCAGGGCCTTGAAATGCTTATACGGAGCCACGTCTTCGTTGTCTGAGCTGTGTGTTTGGGATCATTGTCATGCTGGAAGACCCAGACACGTTCCATCTTCAATGCTCTCACTGATGGAAGGATCATCATGATACATGGCCCTGTTCCATCTTCCCTTAACACGGATCAGTTGTCCTTTCCCCTTTGCAGAAAACCAGCCTCTGCAACTCAGCATTTTTCTTCCTCCAAACACAACGAGTTGAGTTTTTACCAAAAGTTCTCTCTTCTTTTTACCAAAAGTTCTCTTTCTTTGGTTTCATCTGACCACATGATATTCTCCCAATCTTCTTCTGGATCATCCATATGCTCTTTGGCAAACTTCAGATGGGCCTGGACATGTACTGGGGACACGCCTGGCACTGCAGGATCTGAGTCCTCCTCTGTGTAGTGTGTTACTGATGGTAGCCTTTGTTACTTTGGTCCCAATGATCTTGTATGTCTTCCATTTTCTTACCATTGCTCCCACAGTTGATTTATTCACACCAACCTGCTTGCCTGTTGTAAATTCACTCTTCCCAGCCTGGTGCAGGTCTACAGTTTTCTTCTTGGAATCTTTCAACAGCTCTTTGGTCATGGCTATGGTTGAGTTTGGAGCCTTTGAGGCTGTGTGCAGCTGTCTTTTATACAGATAACGAGGTCAAACAGGTAACATTAATACAGGTAACGAGTGGAAGAAGTTACAGGTCTGTGAGAGCCAGAAATCTTGCTTGTTTGTGGGTGACCAAATACTTATTTTCCACCATGATTTACAGTTAAATTCTTTAAAAATCCTACAATATCATTTCCTGGATTTTTTTTCATTTTGTCTCTCATAGTTGAAGTGTACCTGTGATGAAAATTACAGACCTCTCTCATCTTTCTAAGTAGGAGAACTCGCACAATCAGTGGCTGACTAAATACTTTTTTGCCCCACTGTATACACTCACTTGGGGCAGAATTTGGTGCAGTGGTCTCATTTTCAGCTCATTATATGTTATATTAAGTTAGAGGTTGTATAGAAGTGAAGGGGAATAAAACACCTCATATGCTATGGCAGCAATAGCATACTGGGAGTTTGGCTAGTGGAGTTTGACTGCAATCCAGGGACAATTTTCATAGAGATTCTTAGTGCTAGGAGTAGCTCCTAATGATGAAAATTGTCGGCGTTTCCCTCTCAGTGTTAGGAGTCAATGTAAGTTATTCATAAAGCATCTTAACCCCTAAAGGAGCTCCTGAGGTGAAAAACTGTTAGTAGTAGGGAGAAGGACTTCTGAGAGACTTGTTAGCTCTTTTAAGCAGAGGAGAAAATAGCAGAAAAACAATGAGGCAGAAGAACGTTCTCCAAACACTGAATAACATTGAGTTAAATAAACGCTGCCGATTAGATCTTCAGGAATACTGTTTGTGGTTGATTCTTATTAGAGATGTACTCACATCTCCTTACCCAGTGCAACAATGCCGTCACATCACATCCGAAATGAATATTACATATGAAACCCAAACTCCACCAGTTTAAATAGATCAGACATGGCACGCAATCATACCTGAAAAGAGCGGAGCCACATTTCTCCCATTCTTAGGCTATCCAATAAATTAAGTAGGTTACAAAAATTACTATCTTTGTTATCTTAATGAATATGGCCCTGGAACTTTTCCTCTTAAACCCCTCCTCACAAAGCACAAAAGCAGAGAAACAACATGGACCATACATGCTTTTTTATGGAGGCAGAATAAAAAGGCGGGGATGGAGTACTACTGTTTGCCATGATGTCAGTGTTTTAATTGCTCCAAGTTACGCACCTGATCCAACTAGTGAACTCATTAAACAGCTCTTCCTGTGTTGGAGTCGATGCCGCTAGAGAAGGAAAACCACTGTGTAGGTGCATTGCTCCTTACATTTATGCTGTGAAATGAAGTAGTATTCGTTTTAACAATTTAACTCCCACTTTTTCCCCTGGACGATTATTTTGAAAGCACACAAGAACCTGCATCAAACAAGTGACCACTTGCATGCATGAGAGAGAAGGAGGATGAGAAGTCAATGCTAAATTGGCAAATAAAGTAGGCATCTACAAAAAGGCCAATTCCAATTGTACATTCGATTGTCTGGTTTTGGCTTACAAATATAAAGGCTTTGTCTGCCATTGCGTCAGGTCTCGGTGCTTTCTGGGCAATTTCTGCTACTGGAGTGGACAGGAGTGTTCAATCGTTCCCTCACCCCCCCCTGAATTCCCTTCTATTCCCTGAGGTGATCTGGCAAGTCGAAGTGGGTGAGGGCATGTTAACAAGACTACAGAAATCCAGGGTTAATGTTTCTCGGCTCCAAAACACCAGATTAAACTGTTATTACATCAGCAAGTGCCATTCCCGAGTTGAGGTGGGCGTGCTAAAGCAGACAGAAACACAGATGTGCAAAGCAGGTGGCCTCCGTGACCTAGATCGGGAACGGTGACATTTAACTTTTGGAAACAAGACCAAGGTAGAGGGGGAGAGAGAGAGAAAAGAAACAGGAAGGGAGAGAAAAGGTGAAAGCAACAGAAGAAAAACGCATGCCGCACTAGAACAATTTGCAGGAGTGCCATGGGGAGAAAAGATACAGACAGTCAAGACGGAGAGCAACAACAGAGGAGAGGAGATACACAGAAAACAATTTACAGAGAGGTTGTGTGAAGTAGTGGAGCAAAGAGGATGGAGAAGGAGATTTAATAGTACTAAGCAAGATACAGATACACAACATAAAAAGGAATGAATTTTTATTAACCTTGAAATACAGTGGGGCAAAAAAGTATTTAGTCACCCAGTGATTGTGCAAGTTCTCCTGCTTAGAAAGATGAGAGAGGTCTGTAATTTTCATCATAGGTGCACCTCAACTATGAGAGACAAAATGAGAAAAAAAATCCAGGAAATCACATTGTAGGATTTTTAAAGAATTTAATTGTAAATCATGGTGGAAAATAAGTATTTGTTCACCCACAAACAGTGGGTCACAGACCTGTAACTTCTTTTTTAAGAAGCTCTTCTGTTCTCCACGCGTTACCTGTATTAATGACACCTGTTTGACCTTGTTATCTGTATAAAAGACACCTGTCCAAACTCAAGACCAAAGAGCTGTCGAAGTACACCAAGACGAAAATTGTAGACCTGCACCAGGCTGGGAAGAGTGAATCTACAATAGGCAAGCAGGTTGGTGTGAATAAATCAACTGTGGGAGCAATTGTAAGAAAATGGAAGACATACAAGACCACTGATAATCTCCCTTGATCTGGAGGGCCAAGCATGATCTCATCCCATGGGGACAAAATGATCTTGAGAACGGTGAGCAAAAATCCCAGAACTACCCGGAGGGACCTGATGAATGACCTGCAGAGAGCTAGGACCAAAGTGACAAAGGATACCATCAGTAACACACTACGCCGAGAGGGACTCAGATCCTGCAGTGCCAGGCGTGTCCCCCTGCTTAAGCCAGTACATGTCCAGGCCCGTCTGAAGTTTGCCAGAGAGCATATGGATGATCCAGAAGAGGATTGGGAGAATATCATTTGGTCAGATGAAACCAATATAGAACTTTTTGGTAAAAACTCAACTCGTTGTGTTTGAATGCATTCCAAGAACACCATACCTACTGTGAAGCATGGGGGCGGAAACATCATGCTTTGGGGATGTGTTTCTGCAAAGGGGACAGGACGACTGATCCGTGTTAAGGAACGAATGAATGGGGGCATGTATCGTGAAATTTTAAATCCTTCTAAATCCTCCTTCCATCAGTAAGGACATTGAAGATGGAACATGGCTGGGTCTTCCAGCATGACAATGATCCCAAACACACTGCTTGGGCAACGAAGGAGCCTAGCCAGTCTCCAGACCTCAACCCCATTGAAAATTTGTGGAGGGAGTTGAAAGTCCGTGTTGCCTCAAAACATCACTGCTCTAGAGGAGATCTGCATGGAGGAATGGGCCAAAACACCAGTTACAGTATGTGCCAACCTGGTGAAGACTTACAGGAAACGTGTGACCTCTGTCATTGCCAACAAAAGTTATGTTACAAAGTATTGAGTTGAACTTTTGTTATTGACCAAATACTTATTTTCCACCATAATTTACAATTAAATTCTTTAAAAATCCTACAGTGTGATTTCCTGGATTTTTTTTCTCATTTTGTCTCTCATAGTTGAAGTGTACCTATGATGAAAATTACAGACCTCTCTCATGTTTCTAAGTAGGATAACTTGCACAGTCAGTGGCTGACTAAATACTTTTTGGCCCCACTGTGTAGTGAATGATACGGCATCTTCAGCGTTGGGTGTGTATGAGAAGGGATTGTTTGTAATGTACAACAACAAACGTTGCCTGTAATCATTCAGAAGTATACTGAAACTGTGGCCTAAAAGAAGTTAATTACAAATAATTAATTAACGTAAGATTTTTAAAAAGTTAAGTGATTCGCACTTAAAATATGTGATTTTAAGGTTAAGCTTTGAGGTGCTGTGCTACACAAAGGCCTCGAGTCCTGTTTTTTTTTTCTCAAAATGCCTGGTAATTAGCTGTTAAAAATAAATAATCAAAGACCCTTACAGAAGAGGTCTGAGCTAAGCCCCCTTTTGTATTTAGGTCTTAGCAGTGCAGATAAAACAACACAATTTAGGATTAATTACAGTGCAACAGTTACACATCTAAACAGCTGCAGGATCTATGGCAGCTGAAAGCAGGTGTGTTATTATTCCATTATTAGCTTTGTGGCTCGTGGCTTTGTTTGCAGAAAATCAGAACCGAGCATTTATTCTGACAGTGTTAATGTAGTCCATGTGTTTCTGCTGCTGTACATGTGGATACCAGGGCACTTGATGCACAGCGTGATTCCCAGATTAATGCGGCTCTGGCTGGTCTCACGCAACAACGCAGGACACATCGTTTCCTGGGATGGCCCTGACCTTTTTGAACAATTTATACTTTTATGACTCTTTGTTCTGGGATGTTTCTTCGAGAGGGCATAATATGGTCAGCTTCTGTCAAATACAGTATGCCATTAGCACAAAAACAGGATTTACGACGGTAATATCAGTGAACTGAATTGAATAAAATCACTTCTGGTTGGTCTGATGTGGCACTGAAGGCTGTGATGATGATGATGATGATGTTTGTGGCTCTGATCCAATCTTGTCTCATTTTCTCTGAATCACCCTCCATCATAATACAACTACACGGACACACAGAGGGCATTATACAATTAGGGGACATTCAGAACCACAGTCTGATTCACCAGTGTAATAAACATTTTAACAGCCATCTAAGATGGTGGTTAATCCTTATAGTTTAGGAAATTAAAGAGACCATGTAAAGTCATGACCTTTCTTGGGAAATCAAAATTGTAAACGACAGTAAGTGGGCATTATATTGTTTTGAGTTTGTTTACATATTAAGTCTGCTATGGCTGATTGAATACGCATTTGAGTACAAATGCACATGGCTAACATCTTGTCAGGATATAATCCAGGTATAAGACCCAAGTGTAAATGACGTCTTTACGTCAAGGCAAATAAATGAGGCAGGTACAGAATGAAATCACTTGTAAGAACTCCACCGTGAAGGTGATTTATTTTGTTTTGTTCAACAAGAAGTCTAAACTAAATTCCAGTGGAGTTTGGAAGCAAAAGACGTGTTTGTGGGTGTCAGTGTGGGGAGTTCAAATATTCTCATCTACAAAAGGGGGGCACTGCAGAAATAGTTTGAGAACCACTGCTATAAAGGAAAAAAGTGTATGATTTCGTCAACGGGTAATAAAAGGGTTCTGAGCTTGCTTGCATTTCCCACGACCACCAGCCATACAGCCTTTTTAAAAATGAAGATACTCCCATTAAATATTTATTCTAGATAATAAATTGTAGGTGCATTTTGTTTTCTCTGTGACAGCATTTCCATGGCCACACTTCCTCGTCTCTAACTCGTGCTCGGTCAGTCTGTTACCGCTGGAGCGTGACAGCGATAACTTAAAGTTCAGAGCGTTTTCTGTCTGACAAGCGAAGGTCCGGTTTCTGACTGAAACAGCTTGTTGTGCTGCTCAGGAACAGAGCTGCATTAGAATCAGTTGTTCGGTCAGTCACTGCTTTCTTGTATTGTCAAATAAACAAAAGTTCACAACAGGTCCCTCATTTAATTTACTTGAGTCAATGTTTTTTAAAGTAACACTAGATCCAACTAAAAATAAGTATCGTGTAATCAAATACAAATAACCCTGTCAGTCCCTATTGTACATTGGAAATGTATTCAACAAGACATTTATGAAAATATGATAATGTCTTTCACATTACTCAAGAACTCATTCTTGCAAACCAACCAGCATTTTATATAGACAACCTAATTCTTACATGTATCACTTAACGCCTGCAAACTGTGAAAACTGTAAACAAGACGATCATCCAACAGGCTTTTGTTAGTTTTCCATCGAGTGGTAATAAAACATCCGTGACAAAATCTAGAGCTGAATTTCCAAGTCGTTCCTTTGAGGAAATAACATTGCCTTTCATGACAAGCCTTGTCTCCTATCTGGACTGTAATAAACTGTCTCTTTGCAAACAGAGTTGCATTAGTAAACAAAACAACATTTAATTTGTGTCAGATAAGAACAGAGAAAAGAAGACAAAATGTGGATAACGCTTTGTCCACTCAATTTTCCTTAGACAGACTCAGACTACAGCAGTAACACATTTAGGCAAGGTCTCCATGTGCAGGCCACACGAACTGATGAATCTCAGGGGTGGGCTTGAGCCGCTGCTGTTTTCTGTATTTTGTCAAGGGTTGCATGGTGTCACTGCTCCACTAGGGCAGCGAATGTGTGTTATGTTGACGAAGTCAAGCCCACTTTTCAGCCACCTCTGCACTGCTGTCGCTGACCCAAGGGGGCAGCAGGGGCTGTCGCACAAGCTGTGTAAATTCATATTTTGTGGAAACTTTTCCTCAAATACTTTGTGGGGTAATCACACAGTGTCTTTTGAAGGACAAGAGAGGGGGTTAAAAGTCCAAAAGATCGAGTTTATGAGCAAGTAAGAAAGGAGCAATATCAGAGGTAAAGAAAATGATGTCGTAATGATGAAGATCACAATGTTTAAGTAGTGAAACATGAAGATGTTATAAAGGGAGAGACCTGGGCTTAAGGAGTCAAGAATGACGAAAATCAAAAAATGTTTTAAAGGCGTGAGCTGTACAGAGTTGATGTAAATAATATGCAAGTTGAGAATTGAACTCTTCATTTAAGCATGTTCTGAAGGAAAGGAACACATTAAAGTTACATCTTGTTTTTTGCATTTTGACGCTCAGCCTATTGTTTCTTTTCCCGCCTTTTACTGTCACTGCATCCCATAGGTGTGCTTGCTCTGGTTTCAGTCACGAGGGAGCACAAGCAACTGTATAGGCAAAATGTACAGAAAATGAAGGTATCTGAATACTTTCTGAATGCAGGGCTTGATCCAAAACATAATGACCACCTGCCAAATGTGCTGTCGGTCCTATATGTGCTGCCAAAACAGCTTGGCAGACAGGGTAGTTTTTCTTGCCCCTACATATGGATGAGCCTTGGGCACCCAACACTCTGTTGGAACCACTGAGTTTGTAGTTTTCTCCTCTGATGACTGTAGGTATATATTCAGCACCACAAGCCAAGCCTTTTTAGAGAACCTCCAGCCTAGTCTTTTGGCCATTACAGTTTGACCCATGTCAAATATCAAAGTCACCAAATGCAGACTTCTCTTGCATTCAACACACTGACTCTGAGAACCTAATTATTCAATTACATGACTAAGGGTGTACTCACACTAGGCAATTCGTGCCTAACACGGGCGTGCTTGAAAGAGGTGGTCCAGAACGCGCATAACGATTTAACTAAACAAGAAAAAAAGCAGTGATGTTTTGTGCTCCTGCATGGAAAACAGTGTGACTCGTTTCTCGACTTTGATTACTCCTGAAATCGACAAAATCAAAAAAGACTTGCGACTCGACTGTGACTTTACTGTCAGGGACTTGGACTTGGAATCGGACTTAGGCATTAAGACTCAAAGACCAGAGAGCCTTCCATTTTTTTTTACATAACGATTCATTTCCAAGTGTTAGAATAATACTGAATCACATAACTGAGCATATTACTTCCATGGTGCTGTAACACTTGGGATTTGAGCTGCTCGGCTTTGTTTATTCATAACCTAGCATAATTCTGCAGGTAGTTGCGAGAAAAGAACTAAACATGTGGGGTGAAGATCACTGATGGAGATGCAACAACATTAAACTTTGTAGCTTACATAGTATTTAGCTAGCTAGCTAACTTAACTTGTTGATTTTAAACTGCTCTTGTCAAAAATTGTCTTGGTAGCTATGACAGTTTCTGGCTTTCTTACTTTATTAGCCTGTTAGCACACTAAAACACCAACATTTGGCATTTGGAGACTTGACTAGAATTTGAGTTTAGGACTTGAGAATTGCCCGTCTTGACCTGGGACTTGACTAGGATTCACGCGTAGGGACGGGCTTTTCTTGGGACGTACTGGTGACTTGCACTTGTTGCTTGTTCAACCGTGACATGCAACTGTTGGAGAATACTCATATTTTCTACCTCGCAACCTTGTTCGCTTTATCGAGGAGTGGTCAATAATAATGTGGCTTGTCAGTGTAGAAATCAGTGTACAAAGGCTAGCAAAATAGCCACCACCTGGTTGAATCCTATTACCAAACCGTAACAGTGTGTATTTTACAGGGACAATTCACCATGCCAATCAGCATTCATCACGTTTGCTCTTTTATTTCTCAAAGACCTATCAGTCTCTCGAATAAGCAAAGCTTGTTTTTAGGGCAACGGTGTTTTCCTTTCACAGTGCCTCGTTGGGTATGTATACACAGCATTCCATGATAAGGCTTATTACCGTGCCGTCATGAGGCTTAGCATGTGATGCGTTATAAATGATTGTGCAATTGACCATTTCCAAACACAATCACTACGGGATTTCAAATACAGTTCCGTCTAAATCAATCCAAGAATTCTGCCAAATTAGACGCACGGCTATTTATTTCTGGTGATTAAAAGTAACACGAACACCGAACCTGGCAACACATTTAAGCAGGTTTTGGTGACATCTAGAGGATAAAAATCTAAACCTAAACCATTGGTGGAATTTTTTTTAGAATCGGTGTTTCTCAATCGTTCTCCTGGAGCCCCCGCTGTTCTGCACATTTTACTTTTACTGAACACTTTCCCCCTGTCTAAACACACCACATTTTCTCAGTAATGGACTTGTTAATGAGCTTAGTAATTGAATCAGGTGTGTTGGAAGCAGGGAAAATGCTGAAACATGCAGTGCAGTGGGGCTCTAGGACCATGATTGAGAAACACTGTTTAGGTTAATAGTATGTGGAAAATTCGAATAGAGAGAAATTAATAGAGACATACAGGTCAGCTTTTACGTCCTTTGTCCAGTTGGAGATGCATCGATTCAATTTTCTGCATTTTGTTTCTTGGCAGATTCCTTTTGGCTTGATCTTTTAAACATACGATTGTCCGATTCTGATTATGGACGATTGCGATTTACGTTTCTTTCTAATAATTAGGGCTGTTGCTAAACATCGATACGCAATATATTTGTGATATTTATTTTCGTGATATACTCATACGTCGATTTTCAGCTCAAAATAACATTTTTTTTTTAGGAGAAAAACAACTTTTAAATGGGGGGGGTAAGATACAATCTCTGCTCCGTAGATGTCTCATACAGTGACTCAGTTTTGACTCAGTTTGTACCCTGAATTATCAATGTGGTTTGGAGCTATTAGACAAACTCAGGCTGTACACCATAAATTGTAATTTCCACATTTTTTATATTTTCAGTGAACCCCATGTAGAATTTTGCAGTATATCGCAATATGCATCGTATTGCAGTGTGGGTCGTGATATAATCGTATTGTGACCCATGTATCGGGAGTCCCTTTCCAATACCCACCCTACTAGAAATTATAAATTACAGCACACTGAAACATTTTTGATTCAGATTTTCTTTCATGTAAACTTCTCATTGCAATTCAGATAGCATCAAAAACGCCTTTGTTCATCTGACTTTCTGTGCCCAGTGTTGTCCAGGATGGGGCACCGGACGCATCTTGACCCTAACCAGACAAGAGTGCATAAAAATTGATTGAGTAATTTTTTGCTGCAAGCTGCATTGTCCTTACTGTTGAAAGTGAGTGGCATGGCGACTGAAAATCTGTCCCCCTGACGCACTTTCTTCCTTGGCTGGAACTAGTCATTTGTTTTGTTACCATGTTACACACGTCCAAGGCACAGACCCATTGCATATTCCCAGTGCCCCGCCATCAGGCACAGTCCAGAAACGGACTCATGCATGCTTCGAAATAGGACCTGTCAAGGGAAAATCTTTCATCCCTGGTAGTGAATCTGGATTAAATATTCCACACTGTCATCATCAATATTTAAATCCTGAGCTGGACTATCTGGCCAGATGGTGGATAAGGAATGGTTTCTGGCTATAAATCACGGCAATTGCTTCCTGGCAGCCTTAGACAGACAGCGGCATGCTTTGTTTCAGGACATTACTGGGTCATACTGTCCACAAGCATTGGATGGATAGGATGATTCTGAAACTGCTCTGCAGGTCCATTTAGCCAAGGACGTTAGTGGGTTTTTGCCCCTGACCTGAGCATCTTTAACACTGCCTACTGATTGAAGGGTGAGTTGTTTTCACACTGATTTAGGACATCGCATGCTGTAAGTGATAAAGGGACAGTGTATGTATGTTATATACTTCATGACAGCCTCTTTTAAGAATCGTTTGCTAGGAAAAAAATAATATATTTTATTAACATAGTGTAACGTTAGGGCTTGACTGTGTCCTCCTTCGATCACAGAGCCCAATTAAGACTGGGCCACTACTCTGACCAGCAGAGGGCGACTCAGGTAGCCAAGACGCCACCGCGTAAGGAGGAGAGAGGGAGTAAGGACGGGGGACAAAGTAAGGAGACAGAGGGGAAGGCAGAAAGACGATCGGGGCAGGCCGAGATGAATCTAAGATCAACCAGGAGAGTATATCGCAGAAACGCGGAAGAACTACAAGCAGAAAAGGGAGGTAGCCGACGGGACGAAGCGAACACACGGGGGGGGGATAAGGAGAGGCGGACGCGCAGCAAATGCCGATCGTTATATGTGGACTTACAAAGAAACCGGTGGCGAAGCAAGGACGCATGGGCGGAGACAAAAAAGGCCGATGGGTGGTAGGAATAGTCGGAGAGCGAGAGTTCGCGTGGAGAAGGTGATCATAAAGGCAAACGAGAAGGGGGGAAAATAAAAACTAAACAAGGAGACGGGAGTCTAGGGAACTTTTTAAAGCTGAAACGAGAACAAGTGGGGGAAGCAGACGATAAGAGCAAGAGGCGGCAGTAAGAAGAGTAGTGGGTGAACATATAAAGCGTATGCTGGAGCCCAGGACGGACGACCTCAAACGAAAAAGGGTTCGGGAAGCTACCCCTAGGCTTTGCAAGCTTGAGCTTTTCATGACCACCCGTGGTAAAAGCTGTTTCATTGGAACCTCCAGCCTAATCAGACAAATTCTCTGCACCTCTCGGGCAGGACATAAGTCCCCGAGATAGTCATGTCTTTGGGGTTGCATCTTTGAAGTCGAGGCAGCCTGTATGGGACGTTATGTAAATTTTTTTGTCTGTGTTTTCCTACAATAATCTGAAACAAGACTGAAAGAAAAAAGTTTTTTCGTTTTTGAAAAGTCATGAAGTTACTCTATAATTGGAGTCTAAATATCTTTGGAAAGTACAGTGACAAGATGTAACTGATAAAGTGAATCAGTCGAAATATTAACTATTAAGACAAAAGCTTACATTAACGAAGTGGAAAATTCCAAAGGCGAAATAAGGAAACTAACAGCTTAGAGTATTTTGGTTTGAGGTTCAATTGCTCTCTGTATTAAAGTTCTCATTTTGATAGCCTTTGATGGCACCATTTTCGCCTCTCTTTTTCTACCATTTGTTTAAATTTCCTTCCTTTTTTCTCCACATCGACTTATAGGAGCTGTTGCTCCACCCGACTCCTGCACCTCCCAGTGACACATTGGTAGAGCGCATACCTTGTAAGTGTGATAATACCAGACCATGCTATCTTAGACCAGAGCACTAAACACACCCATGTGTGCCTTATGCCTGAGTAAATCTATTGCAGCCTGGATAGTAGATATTAAAATATGTAGGGGGCATTCACGTGACACATGGCAATTCTGTTGTCCATCATAGAAACCTGAGTTCAAGTACCGGCAATTCCTTCTGACGAGATCGGGCATCACAAAGGCATCACTGGCCATCTTTAACTTTCTCTTCACAAACAGAAGTTTGTGTGCAGTGTAAATAGAAATCAAACAAAAAAAAAAAAGAAAAAAAATTCTGAAGCAACATGCTTGAAATGTGGCAATGTGGATTTGTATTTGAATACTTTTGACTAGAAAACTTGAATTTTGTCAAATTTTGTGAATCTGAACGTTCTGTCAAGGCATTTCTATTGGAGATTTTTAAATTTTAAACTTATATGTATTATAAACGATAAACTGGATAGACTCCAAAATACATAGCACATCACCCAGCGCGATTATCTACACAATAGTGTAGAGGGATAACAATATACAGTGCGATTATTCAATAATAGTAATTATAGTGCTTCCTAAAACTGCCAACAGCTGAAACAGCAGGTTATGGCGCCATCTAGTGGTGAAACATAAACGTATTTAGTCGTTAGTGTTTTAAACGCAAATTCTTTTAACAACGTGTTACTTTCTGTGTCAAGTACTTTCGTTTTCCTTCTGAACTCCAGAAGAATATTTAAAATGACTTCAAGCAAGTTGCCATCTTTCAAAAATCAACTGTTGTTCTCAATCTTCAGAAACTCACCCTTCACCATTTGCTTGAAGCTCTTACTGAAAACATTAGCCGCACAAGCTTTTGGCAAGATGCTGGGCCATTGTGGGAAATGTAGTGCCTGTAGTGAAATCTCCTGTAGTTCTGCTCAGCAATCCAGGATTAAATTGACCTTTTTACCACTGTGATTTTAGAGGGCCACAGCAACATTTTACTGGGTCACTTGCCCGAGTAATGTGGGTCTGATGATGCCACTGGACACTGGTATGCTTGTCAACCTGCTTTACTAGCAAAACCATGCAAGTTCAGCAGTTAACCAGCGTAAACCAGCATAACAGTGCCCAAAACACCACATAAAGTAGGAAGTCATAAGGGAAAGAGCAATAAAGCATGTCAAAACCAGTCATGTTCAGAAACGGACCTCATGCACACTTGCTAATCCAGGACATTAGCCAACAATCCCTGTGGGAGAAAGTGATGAAACATCCCAGTACACTCTAGTCACTCATCAATACTTAAATCCTGATCTGGTCTACCTGGCCAGATGGTGATAAAGACCGATTTCAGCCCAGCCCGAGGGCAAGCCTTAGACAGAACCTTTGTCTCAGGAAATTAAGCTTTAAGATGATGGCACTATCGCTGAAGGCAGGTCTTCTCTACTTGTCATGGTCAGCAGGGTTTTTGTCTGACTGAGCCTTTTTTAACACTGCCCAGTGGGTTAAGACTGGGTTTTGACACGATTATGGGACATGGACTGCGTAGGGCGTACGGACCGTGTAATATTTCTGGCAAAACACATGGGATCCAGCCCAAAAACTAAGCTTTTTAATTGTCTTACAAAAATCTTAGCAGAATAGGTGGATTACCTTACTAGAATAGCTTTCACTTAAATTTTTTAAATGTCATTTTGAAGCCATTTGAGATATCATTCAATTAGAAAATGTTTTAAATTGTGGGAAGCCTTACTGGCAAAATTCTCCTGTACTTTCAACGCATTAATTGGCTTTTTCAGAGTGAGCAAATTCTCAGTATTACAGTTAGTCACCCCACACTGCACACATCCTTTCCTCCATGCATATTATGTTTTAGATATGTCACTTCATCACAAGGTCCTTTGAAGACACCATATCACATACGTTCAAATCGCTCCACCAAACTTTCGCTGTCCGTTATACTTTTTCGGCTTTGAGATCAACACACAACTAGCAGATGCAACCTCCTTGTAGCATTCATCTTGAAGAGCCGAGCAATTTGCTTCTCCGTTTTATTTTGCCTTTTATACTGTATATACGTTTCTACTCCTTTTTGTCTGCGTGTGCACCAGTATTTGATCTTCATCCACCATTATGTTGTAGATGCCTGAAAAGCGGTATCCTGTACAAGTCAACAGGGACGTACTGTGCCCATCTTGCAGTGAGAAGTTAATTAGTGACTATGGACTTGAGTCACACTTCAGTCCATGCACTAACTGATTCGCGGACATACTAGGCTTCACTTCCTGATTGGACTCTAGGACAAAAGCATTACATAGTATATGTATATGAACCGACAATATTAATTAATACAAGTAATGACTAAAACCTTTATTTGTTCACAAAAAGGGAAAAAAGTAACTGACTTTAATTGCCATGTGTATCAGCCTAGCATTAAAGGTTACAGCCTGCATGGCATAACTAGAACATAAGAGTGTGCCTTGAAGTTATATTTAAGGATTTTGGATTGACATTGACTTGGTTTTGCAGTAACTAAGACTTGACATGCTCCAATTCAAAGATTATTATTTTTCTGATATTTATAAAAGGGGGGGGGGGTGTTTTAAAAGGCAATCAACCTGAATTAGTCCCATGAAAACGTCACATTCTTATTTTAACTGTTTTGGAAAGCGAAACTTTCCCCACTGGTCAGAGTCGCACTGAATTTCATTAGCCTTTGGCAAAATGCTACTGGATGGATACACTGGTCGACATGGGGCCCAGTTACTTTTCAATGGTTGGGACCTGTGGTAGCCTACTGGGTAAGGTAACTTCAAATCCCACCCTGCCCAAGCTGGCCACTGTTGGGTCCTTGAGTAGGCCTCTTAACCCACAATGCTTGGATGTAAATTGTATTAATTGTAGTCGCTCTGATAAGGGCGTCTGCTAAGCCTGGTAAATGTTGGGGGCCTATGTACCTCACAGGGTCTCAATCCAGGTGAGGATCGAACCCAGATCTCCTGGATCTGTGAAGCCACAGCGCTAACCACTGCCCCACTAGCCACCCATTAGAGATGTACAGGGGGCAAAAAGGTATTTATCCCGTCCCTGATTGTGCAAGTTTCCTACTTAGAAAGATTAAGAAGGTCTGATTTTTCACCATAGTACACTTCCCCTATGAGAAGACAAAATATCCAGAAAATCACATTGTAGGATTTTTAACAGAAGTTAAAGTGTAAATTAATGTGAAATAATTATTGGTAAATCACAATTTCAACCAATACTTTGTAGATAACCTTTGTTTGGCAAGACAGAGGTCAACTTTCCTGGTAAAGTCCTTCACCAGGTTTTGCACACACTGTAGCTGTATTTTGGCCCATTCCCTCCATGCAGATCTCTCTAGAGCAGTGATGGTTTGGGGCTGTCCGCTGGGTAAAACAACGGACTTTAACTTCCTCCACAAATTTCTATGGGTTTGAAGGTCTGGAGACTGGCAGGGCAATTCCAGGACGTTGAAATGTTTTGTTTGTTTGGGTTGTGGTTTGGGATCACTGTTCATGCGTAACGACCGTATCCACGTTCCTTCTTCAGGGTTCTTCACTGAGTAAGGAGATTTTTGGCTTAATGTCATGATACATGGACCAGTTCATTCTTTCCTTAACACTGATAAGCTGTCCTGTCCCCTTAGCAGAAAAACACCCCAAGCATGTTTCCACCCCCATGCTTCACAGTGTCATGTGTTCTTCTCACATCTTCTTCTCCAAACACGACGATTTCAGTTTTTTACCAAAAGTTCTATTGTTTTCATCTTACCACATGATATTCTCCCAATCCTTTCTGGATCTCCATATGCTCTCTAGCAAACTCAGATAGACCGGACATGTAACTGGCTAAGCATGGGGACACGCTGTCCCTGCAGATCTGAGTCCCTCTCGTCGTAGTGTGTTACTGATGGTAGCCTTTTGTTACTTTGTGTCCCCAGCTCTCTCAGGTCCATTCATCAGGTCCCCCGTGTAGTTCGGGATTTTTGCGCACATTCTCTCATGATCATTTTTGACGCCACAGGATAGATCTTGCGTGGGGCCACAGATCGAGGGAGATTATCAATGGTCCTTGTATGTCTTCCCTTTTCTTAGCAATTGCTCCGACAGTCATTTTATTCCACCAACCGCTTGTCCTGTTGTAGATTCAACTCTTCCAGCCTGGTGGCAGGTCTACAATTTTCCTTCCTGATGTTCCTTCGACAGCTCTTTGGTCTTTGGCCCTGTGAGTTTGGAGAGTCTGACTGTTTTGACCTCGTTATCTGTATAAAAGCCACCTGTCCACAGCCTCAAACAGGTGCCATTAATACAGGTAACGAGTGGGAGGAACAGAAGAGCTTCTTAAAGAAGTTGTTCCAAGTTTGTGAGAGCCCAGAAATCTTGCTTGTTTGTGGGTGACCAAATACGTATTTTCCACCATGATTTACAATTAAATTCTTTTTCTGGATATGTTGTCTCTCACAGTTGAAGTGTACCTATGGTGAAAATTACAGACACCTCTCATCTTTCTAAGTAGGAGAACTTGCACAACCAGTGGCTGACTAAATACTTTTGCCCTACTGTATATAAAGTAAAATCTATTCTAACCAAATAATTAAGGGACTGTGATGGTGCATTATTTATGGTATGTAGGTCTACAGTTCAGATCTATGCACTGCCAAGCTGTGACTGTGGGGCCCGCAATTGGTCAGATTGTACCTTGCAAGATTGTATCAGTTGTAAGTCACTCTGGAGTTTGGCACAGCTGTACCCCTCTGCTTGCCAATTAGTCGTAGGGATGTGGGCATTACCGCTATGAGTTGTCGTTACCTTGTCTGCAGTGTGGTTGACTGACTGACTTTTAAATATTTGCCCACATCTGTTACTTCATGTGAAAAACCGGCATTATGGGAAATGTAGTACCTGTAGTGAATTGGCATGGCGTGTCCTGTAGTTCTGTTCAGCAATCCAGAACATTGAAAAAATTGTTTCTCTACCCCCACAATTTTAATGGGGCACAGCAACATTTTAGTGGGTGGGCCTGATGATGCCCCTTTCGTCTGCCAGTGGCTAAATGTACATGTAAATTAAAGACAAAGACAATGCATGTTCATCAGGTGATTTTTATTAATAATGATAGACTTGCCAAATATACACCTAATATGAGTCTGATTATTACATGTTATACATCTATATTACAAAAAGCTGCATTTAGTTCAGTCGATTTAGGGCATATTTCTTATGAACCATGATCATTCCAGTAATAATTCTCAGCTTGGATGGTTCCACCATCCAGAGCCACTGTGAAATGTTTATTCCTGCGTTCTGACACCTAGAACTTCAGGCTTCCAGAGGTTTAAAGATACTGAACATATTCCATCATAGGCAAATTTACCCTGACTCGGTAAGAATTAGTCCTTATTTGTCAAATAAAAGAAACAGACCCAAACCACATCAGCTGACATGAGAATCTTCCATTTGGAGATGCGTTTGAAGAGTAGGATGCAAGTTCAACCAGTTCCAGTCTACAAATCGTTAAAGTGCCATGAGCACAAGCACAGCAATTAGGTGCATTTAAAGATTTCAAAATAACTCAAAACAAAATTAAGAGGAGAATGGATCGTTTCACATCATGAGGGTTGATCTGCTTATCAATACAGTATTTCCACTTCCTTCAGTGCATTAATGAAATTAAGCTTGGACATCGTGGTGCAGCGCGTTAACCAGACCAAATGGGGATGGAATGCAAAGGAGGTCGTCGATTTTAACCGGCGTGGAACCGACACGCCAAGGTTTAACTGGCTGAGAAAAAGTCTGTATGTTCTGAGAACTTGCATACGCTGATGTCTCACCACCACGATAACCACATTCCTGAGAGTGAGACAAGAGTCGGGGAACTATAAACACAGGTAGTTTTGTAACTTTGCCCAGTGACACGTGATTCCAATTTCTGCTTCAGGCCTGAGCGCACCACGTCTTTTAGGTAAAGGGGGTGGGTGGGGTTCAAAAAGTTCAGGAATGTTAAAGCCAAGTTTCACAAACACAGAGGCAGTCATTCAGCATAAGACATGTACGTATGTTTCAATATATCAAAATCAATACTTTATACTGAAAGAAAAAAACAATTCCAACATTATTCCTTAATAAGCTAGCAAAACAATGAGATGATTAGCACGTTTATAATACATCAGCATGTACAGTGATTACGCACCTATACTTCAAAATTTTAAACTTGAAATGCCCTAGAAATCCAAAGGAAAAAAAAATGATTAGCGACTGTTAAAGAATATGCAAGTACAAAATGGTTAGTTGTATGGCTATGATAAGTTATAAAGGCCAAAACAATTATGTGGCGCTCAGGTGGTACTGGAGCAGTTTTCTAGCCCACCAGCTCATTGACCGGGTTTGATACATGCATGCTGGCACTGCCTCAGGCTTGGGAGGCCGGTCGGGGGATGAAACGCTTACAATTCCGCCCAGGTAAAAGCAGGAGGATGACTAGGGGTGTGCGATATGTATCGTCTATAATAATATCTTAATTGTTGGATGTTTGTTAAGAAACACGCGTTAAGAGTTCACATTCTACCCCAAATCAGAAAAAGGTGGGATGGTATGGAATATGCAAATAAAACTTATATGCAGTATTCCTTACAATGACTTTATGAACCCAAGACAATTCATGTTTTGTCTGGTCAACGTCATTTGATTTGTTAATAAAGATCCATTCCTGTGAGGGCAATTTGGAGCTAGTAATGAATTAAGAAAACTAAATAATGATGTGATTTCAAACAGGTGACGTCAACAGGTGATTAAAATCATGATTTGGTACAAAAGCAGCATCCAGTAGCTTGGAGCAAAGGTGGGTCAGATTTTGGAGCAAAGAGGATCTCCAGTTTATTAACAAGTGCATGAGGAAATGATTGAAATGTTTAATGTTCCTCAAAGAAAAGACTGGAAGGGATTTCCATATTTCAGTCTTGACGTTTTTGGATTTGGCTTATTTTGCGTTGTCTTGCTGAAAAATGCATGGACGACCCTGGAAAAGATGTCGTCTTGAAGGAATTAATGTTGCTCTAAAATCTCAATGTACTTTTCTGCATTAATGCTGCCATCACAGAACTGAAAATGACCTTCGCCAAGGGCACTGACACAAGCCTATATCCTGAAAGGTCATTTTCAGTTCTGTGATGGCAGCATTAAGGCAGAAAATAGTGGCAACAAATGCAGTCACCGATCACGTTCCGAAAACAGTGCGGTCTAGAGATGGGTTCAAACGGTGTTTGAATACTTTAAACCTAAGATTTACACGGTCAAAGTATCGTCTAATTATCATTATCGATAAAATCACAGAAAATAGAGCTCATTTTTCAATATCGCACACCCGTTTCTCAGTAAAATATATGAAATTAAACTCTATGCTGGTACGACACTAATTGTTTTGCACAATAAAGCGTAACACTATCAGTCAATACAGCATTATTAACACACTTGACGCCAGCCACAACGGCGATCTTTAAATAAATCATTAGTACTAGGTCAGTCGTACATCAGCCAGGTGGGACAGATGAGTAAAGTGGCCCGTCTTGAAGGTTTGTAGGAGTCTTCACTCGTCGTCACTTCGGCATACTGCATCAGTGATCGCAAGACATTTAAGATCATATTTAGGTAGGGGGATTATCAGAGGTCGTTCAGAACAGTCAAAACTCACAACACGTCATCAACAGGATTCAAACCGGCGACGAGGTCGGTTTGTCAGCGTGGGTTAAAGAAATGTTAAACACTTTTAAATCGAAGAGGATCGGTTAAAAACGTCTAAAATCAAATGGAAAAATCAATTACCACATGGAACTGGTCAAGCTAAGAGTTAAGACAGTGTTAGGAGTTCTGCGTTTCACCAGGATGAATACAGGAGTACGGAATCAGTTTACCTGAGTAAAATATGGAACAGCACAGGCGAGGGCAATGCTAGACCAAGCGTCTCAATTGGGTTACGTTACGATATTCCAGGTAGTGCAGAATCGAAGGCTTGGCGAGGGCAGACAGGAAAGGGAGTAGCAACATCATCGTCATGTTTATTCCTGAATAACGACAAACGAGAACCGCTTCATTCATCCAGGATCTGCTGCAGCACCTTCAGCAGGTTCCTCAGGCCATAGACGTAGCCGTGGTCGTGCACCTCGCTGGGGAAGACGTGGGCGAAGTCGATCATCCTCACCTCCACCTCGGCGAGCTCGTCCGTCTGCTGCTTGCTGGGATCCGCCTGGACCAGGCCTTGCCACGCGCTGTTGTCCTGCTTGTTCGGAAGGTGGCTCTGCATGCAGCCGTTCTTGTGCAGGGAGTACATGGTGGAGAGGCTCTGCTCGATGTTGTTGTTGTACTCCAGAACCCCGTCGTTCTTCTGCAGGCTGCAGGTTTGGTCGTCCTGCGGTGCCGCCAGGCCCTCGTAGACGAAGAGCAGAGAGCTGGCGTAAAAGTTCAGCTGGCTCTGGCTCTCAAACCAACGCAGGATGGTTTGGACCTTGGCGATGCTGGCGGCGATGGTGTCGCGACGGAGCACGTTGCCGTTGTAGAAGAACTTGGCGAGACCTGCATTGGAGAACAACGTCTTTTAAAGGCCGTTGCATTGATACAATTTATGGGAGTCACATTACAAGAGGGGGCATAATGGTTAAAGGAGAAACTGGCGAAAACCAAGGACTGCCAATTTATTTCTATGGCCTCTACGTTGGATATAATGCAGTATACACACAATAGGCACTTTCGTACCTAATGAATGACTGTTTCACGGTTCTTACAACTGTGCCACCTTTGTCCCGTGTTCGTGCCACAGGAACTGGGAACGATTGTAGTTGTGATTGTAATTGAGCTTGCACAAGTGTCCTGAACTTCAGGTGTTCCAGCGCTCTGTTTTTTGATCACCCCACAATGGAGGTGTTTGTCTCTGATTGTTGCGTTTGATCCGCAAGCGCTCCTCTCGCTCTGTGTACTTAGACTGCTAGCGTGCCGTACAGAGCGTTTGCTTTTGTGCATAGAGTTTGCCACGAGAGCATGCTTAGTTCCCATGCCGCTGGCGTGCCCCAACTGGAGTGCGCTGCTTTCTGAGCTCGTTCTGTCGTTGTGCCATTGTGACCGATGCAGGTTTGCGTGTACATTTACATGTATGGCATTTAGCAGACGCCCTTATCCAGACTTGCAACTGATATGGTCTTTCGAGCTTACGACCACAGTCCAGTACCTTAACCGCTAAGCCACGTTTGATTTTGGTTCTGCCAAAACATCAAGACCACGGAACATCAAGACAGTTAATCTTCTGCTAGTTATCTGAATTGTAAGCCAGTGTAGATAATGTTGTCTTCTAAATCTTGTACGTTATTTGCTTGATTATTATTTGACCCTCCCTATTGGATTTGTATGTGACAGCTGAAGGGCAGGTTTTGACAGATCGGATGGAAAACCCATTATAGAGGTGTAAAATCCATACACTATATACCACAAAGTTTGGGGATCCCCCGATTTGCTTTTACAACAGCCTTCATCCTACAAGGACACTGTTATTGAGACATGGTGGCCGCTATATGGCACCAAATAGATTGAGTCTAATGTGTCATTCTTTTCCGTGTTTATAGTAGGTGTTGTGAACCTGTTAGATCAGAATGCTTTTTGTCAGCATAACATTCTGATTATTTATTTGTGGCAACCATGTTTCAAAGGCAAACATTACGAACACTATAAACCAGACCTGAGAATGTGGGCTTTGAGTGGTGCTGGCGAAGGAGGCTGTTTTAGTACCGAATTTATCCGTCTCTGAAATTGTTGCATGATGCATGTGAAACGAGGACATTTAGTTTCAAATACATGTTACGTAGGGAGAATGTTACGTTGGTTGAGCGTAATTGAAAATGAGTTTGAGTCTTTAAATATTATAAATAGGCTATTCCATGACTTGTTTCCTCTCTTAACTCTAATATTTATATTATAGATATAGCTCTCAATGTCTCAGAAATGCTATTGTGAATACATTGATCATACCAGTCCCTTCCATGTCTTCACTTTCCTTTAATCACCTGCCAATTGTCCTGAAATAATAAGATATTGAATTCCAATAATGCACACGCCAAGCCCCCTCAAAATAGACTCTCATTAGTTTCGTGCATTTGAATGGTTTGGCCAAAATCCTAAATCATACTACGGATAGCATATTGTGTTATTCCTTGTTAAGACTTGCTATTTCTGCCTGGTACGTGTGGAAAGTATTCAATGAGAGATGTTAGACGTTTTATTTTGTGTTAAAACGTGAATTTGACCCCTCATCCGGTATGAAAAACGTCACCGCCCAACCCTACTAGGAACCAAAGCAAACCAGTTTGCCCAGATTTCAAATCTTACCATCTTTGACCGTGTCCTTCACGAGACCTCGTCCATAATGCTGGTCGTAGGATTCAAAGCTGTCCGAGCCCACGTTGTAGACCTAAAAAATTATGGCAACACACAAAAAACGCATGCGGCTGTAATCAGTTTCGGCACAGTGCATGGTTTCCCTCTGGTGGACTCATAAAGCTATGACATTCTGTAAAAAATGTACAAAAATAAAAAAAGACTGCTGTCAATATGTCCAGGAAAGAGTCAGGAAATTCATTAATGCTCTTAATCTCTGTCTGTTTAGAGAAGGGTCAAAACTTCCTGTCTCTATCAACTGAATCAGGAATGTAATTACCAGTAATGGCTCACTTTGCCTTGAGACAGGGCTAAAATATCTTATTTTCCAGGCTGGCAGCCAAAGATTGACCCGGACAAGACAGTATTTTATAAGCACTTGTACATGTTTAGCCTTAACATCTGACCATTTAGTACTGACCCTCAGATGTAGGTCTTCATGGAACACCCGGACTCCCAAACATGCACAAAGTTGTATATAAAAACACGCTGGGGCTAAATACTTCTGTTTGTGCTGGTACAGGTTAATTACAAATCATCTTGTCACTCGTGATCAGACCAAGGCCTACATGCATAGAATAATAGCATTGCAAGCATATCCTGTCAGACTAGCTCTGTAGCTTGGCGTACGTTTCCTCCTTAGCCTCAGCACCCACATTGACACGCCAGCTGTTGTGTAAACCCGCCGATGAGCTCGAGATAAGGACGAAAGTCTATCCAGGCAGTCCTCAGAGGCCGGGGAGGACTCTGGGGAGGTCAGCAAGAGGTGGCCTGAAGCAGATGAGAAGTCTCTAGACTCCGGCTGAGTGATAAATTCATGCTGTCAGACTGATAACGGAGGCATCCAGACTCCTGAACGCCCGCCAAGTCACTGGGAGTTCCGAGAGCTTCAATTCCCAGTGCTGTTGATAATATCCAACAAGCACTGCTCAAGTCTTGACATGGGAAATCGTGACATACCAAAGATGCATTTGCTCTCAACTGGATACATTAACTAATGAATAGATATTAAGCTTTAACCATAGATTTCAGTTCAATGAACTGAACGTCATGACACAAGAGGGTCTAAGTTATTGATTAATCTTAATCTTGGAGCTCGATATTTTACAGAATTCAATATTGCTGAAACAAACGACTATTTTGATATAAATAATCTATCGGTTATCAAAACGAATAACCTCGGAACTCGAATTCGGTTAAATTTGTCTATAAAAATTTGTCTCGTTCCTTGTCGGTTGCTCAGTACTCGGCGTATGATGTGCGACTCGTTACAGCCGAAACTCTATTCATGATTCAAGATTCAGTACACAGTGATTCAGTACTTCAGATTGACAATAGCCCTTATGATTTACAGTCTTTTTGTTTATTTTTAAATCTACAGTTCTGTATTCATGGTGCTAATAAGTCTCCATGGGGCCTAAAATGTTTAGTAATGACAGGAAACCGACAATAAATAAAAAGGCACTGAATCCTCCTGGCTTTTAGGCTGAGCAGTTAGCATTAGCAGCTAGCACCCTGAGTTCACCAATAGAGTAAGTGTTTTGCTTTTACTTTTCAATTTCAATCCATTACTCACTAAATTACATGACATTTTTCCACACTATTATAAATAGAGATTTGTGTTAATGGTTTTGGCCAACTGTAGGTTAATGTAAGTGCTAATGTGTAATAGGCTCTGCTATGATACAGAATAGGCTATATTAAACTCATCAGTTCATGATGCATTTAACTTATGATGGATTTGTCGGAACATTTCCCCATCGTAAATCAGGGAGCACGTGTACAATACAACTCCATTAATGCATATAATGCCTTATACAGTGTGGATTTTCTGGGGGTTTGGAAGAGATTCATTCAATTTACATTATGTCTTATGGGGAAAAAGTTGCTTGTTGCTCGACAAGCCTTTTGCAACGAAGTACCACTGTTTGGATTATGAATCACCCAATTACCACATAACTTGCATAGTTATCAGCCCTTACATTTATCTTTTAGGTTGTTTCAGGCATTTGCTAACAAACACTGAAGACAAAGATTAATACTGTATTCAGACATTCAGTTGTAAAGAACTTTCCTGCTAATCCAAAAGATCAATAAAAGTCTACCTTTTGTCTGTCAAAATTTAAAACCAATGATGCGCAAAGTTGCAGCAATAAAATTTAACAAAACCAAATCAGTAAATCGTTATCTCCAACCATAAACGTGAGGTACTTGCAAATTTGGCAAACAGGGGCAAACAGTTAAATTTGAATGATTTTGGGTAAACCTTTCATTTCAACTTCGTCCAGCTCCGCTGTATGGTCGCTGAGAACTACTTCCTGAAACTGTTTGCGACTTTCGCAAACATTTTTCTCCGTTCCCTGAATTTGAACACACCCCGTGGCTTTGGTCTTTACACACTGACGCAATGTTTAAAATTCTAAACATTATTTGTAATGCAAACAGGTTCGTCGTGAATAATAGTTACTTGCGTCTTGGTCCAACCCCATTAATGATTCACAAGAACGTGTTACATGTTACAGCTCATACCCTGAAGTAGGACGGCTACTCCTGTTTGTGTGCTTATTTGTAACGAGCTATAAATGGTGTTCGTAAGTGTGTGTCTGTCCACTGGTTCACATTCATTCATTGAGTCTCTTTCATCTGGCTGATCTTCCGTGTTGTTCGTAATACTGCCTATCAATGCATTTTTGGCTTCCGTCAAACCACAGTATCTGTCGTTTCAATTAGCCATCAATCACTGGTGTTTTCAGCGGTATGTCTGACACACATACGTACCACCTAAACTGGCACCTCGAGACCTGAAGAAGTAGTGCTGCTTCTCCGTGGCTACCCTGGACCGACAAACTAATCAACCCTGCATATGAACATCATTTTGGCCACATTCATTTGGGTTCAGCGATTTGTACAATTTCTCCCATGTACCGAAAACCATAATGAACTTTTTTTGTTGCTTGCGCTGAATAATCTGACTTGACGTCCCAACCAGATGCTATTCTATTTGCTGACAGACATGATGCAACCAATAATATCTGTTGCACAGGTCCTTAGAATCTGTTTATTTGGCAACACAAGGACACACAGAAGTTGGCAACTAATGAAAACCCTCATCAGTTAAGGAACTGGTTTGGATTTTACACAATGGACACAATGCAAAATAAAAGACGTATGCAAAATAAGCCAGCACAGGATTGACACTTCTGGTGGAAATACCACAAACCGGTTTGACAACCTAAAAAGGAAGTACTCCAAAAAAGGAAGTAGACCAGAAGCTGGATGGCATGTTCTGTATGCACTCACTGATCACTTTTTAGATATACCTCATTGTTTTCTACAGTCATTGTCAATTTTAACAGTTGTACTTACCGTATGGAAGCACTTTGTAGTTCTACAATTATAAACTGTAGTCCATCTGTTTCTCTACATACCGTGGCATTATTAAACCTACTGATTCTGGTTGTTACAAGAAAACCTTGTCTCTCCAACACAGTAATGTCAGTAGAGCAGTCTTATTATACTTATTATAAACACAATTTTGGCTATGTTGACGTTCTTTAACAAGCCAATGACAAAAAAACATGAAACATACCTAACATTACTTGAGTAATTCATGAGCAAGGCACGTACAAGGAAAACTATACTCAAACTGCTAATGTGCATGTGTAGTAATACGTTAAAACTATACAAATATAACAAGACAACACTGACATTTTAAGACCACAGCAAATGGATGGCCAATGGGGTCAGTTTCATTAGTCCTATTATTACACCTGTCTCTACTTGCAGGAGAAACCTGACTCGTAACATGATCCGCCTGATTAGGTTTTGAGGAAGCAGGTCGACAGTATTGTGCAAAAGTCTTGGGCCACTATTAGATTTGTTGTTTTAGCAATGGTATATATAACTGTTGATGATTGGACCCAAATATTTCAAACTTCGATTCGTCACTCCGTAATAGTCTTTCCCACTGATCTTCATTCCAATCTTTGTGAGCTTTAGCATAACATAGCCTTTTTGTCCTGTTCCCTTTCTGAAAAAGTGGTTTCTTGGCTGGTACACTTCCAATAAACAAGCTGATCAAACCTCTTCAGACTGTAGAAAGGTCAACTTGGTATCCCGATGAAGCTGCCAGATGCTGCTATGGCTCAAGTATAAGGACAGGTCAAACTAAATAATTGACATTGTAGCCTAATGAAGCTGTTTTTTAATACTGCATACATATTTCCTGTATGTTCTGGTTGTATTCTAATAAAGACACTGCTAAATATTTATATATGGTCATTATACCATTTCTAAAACAACAAATTTAATGGTGGCCTAAGACTTCTGCACAGTACCGTGTAACTAGAAGTGTGCACTCACCCTCATCCCGAGCACCAGAAAGCCGATCTCTTCCATCAGTGGGTACTTCCTGATCTGTTGTTCACGCTTCTCCTGAGAGGCATAGGGGTCGTAGCTGCGCTGGCCAATCTTCACGTCCATGATGCAGGGCTTGCGGAATTGGCGTGTGACGTCCTCCAGCTTCAGGTACATCTCTGTTCAGGAGAAGAACGGCGATCGGTGTGTGAAATTATGATCCAGTAGCAAAAATCGACTTCAAGTACTAATTTGGTTGCCATTTTATTGTCTGATACACTGCCTGGCCAAAAAAAGGTCACGCAGTCTAATATTACGTTGGACCGCCTTTAGCTTTGATTACAGCACGCATTCGCTGTGGCATCATTTCCACAAGCTTCTGCTTTTTATTTCTGTCCAGAGTTGCATTATTTTTTCCCCAGGATCTTGTATTGATGATGGGAGATTTGGACCACTGCGCAAAGTCTTCTCCAGCACATCCCACAATTCTCAATGGGGTTCAGATCTGGACTCTGTGGTGGCCAATCCATGTGTTAAATGATGTCTCGTGCTCCCTGAACCACTCTTTCACGATTTGACCCTTCTGAAACAGATGAACATCTTTTCCAGTGCAGTAATAATCCAATAGGAGGCTCTTTTTTTTTTTTTTTTTTTTTTTTTTTTGGCCAGGCAGTGCAAAAAGAATCTTCGCCAGGCATGCAATGACAGCGTGCACTCAAGCTGGCATGGACGCCATAAACTTGTCTAAAATCTGATGAGCTTTGCTGATAGGTCCTGTAACAGTGTACTGTAAGAAGTAAGGCTTGTACCTGTGGGGCTGTCGGGAGAAGACCAGGTGCCATAGTACTTCGGAAGATGCTGCTTCAGGTCCAGTAGACATGGGTCGTGGCAGTCTTCGGCATAAACCTGAACCAAACACACAGCTCAAATCAAACTCAGGAGGAAACACTCCTGCACCTGACCCTCTTGCAGGGATTGTATACAGTTGTTTAGAGGAAATGTGAACTGCGCAACACACTGAGAAATGTGCAGCTGTGTGGGTGGTTCCTGACCCCAGTCAGCATCGTTGCGTTACATAACTCGACCCTGGTCAAGCATGAACTCTTCATTCAATGCTCTCACTGTTTTAGAGCAGTTTCAACTGGTCAGCTGCATCTTTTATGAGCGGAAGCTTTGAGGAGAGCCCTAGCACCCAGGGCGGACAAAATCACAAGTCAGAGGTTTCTCTGAAAGCTACAGAAGCTGGATGCAGTTGAGTTTTGCCTAAATGAACATTAAAGCCAAAGCTTTTCTGGAACTGCATTTTATCGATTCTGATTCCAGAATGGTGGAAAATGTGCCAAATGTTTAGCTATAAAGAATATCTTTATTTTTAAGATGTCAGTTTCAAAAGTAATCTATTGTATGTTAAGCATGTTCTTCCCATTTAAACCTATCATAAGTAAAAGCTTAATGTGGCTTAATGTAATAAAACGCCCAACATCCCTCAGTTATTACTGGTCATAAGTAATCTCTACTGCTGAAATGATGAGCCTGTGGTCCAAGGAAAAGCAATCATTTTTACGTTAAGCCTTAAATGGGACGAACAAAGCTTAAAGTAAAAATGATTACTTTCCTTTTAGATCACAGGTTCAGTCATATCAGCAGTAGAGATTACTTATGAGCACTAATTGAGAGACGATTAGTTTTACTAGGTCATTGGTTTAGTACATTAAGTTACGTTAAGCGTTTTATACTCCCCCGACCCAAAAACATCTCCATTATGCAACTGGCATTAAATTTAAAAACATGGGCAACAATTATTTGGAGAAATTACCTCATCAGCAGCAAATTTCTTTGAAGAAGGATGTCATTCAAAGTTTGCATTAGGTCAATAACCACCATCAAACCTGCTTTTTCAGTCCAATCAACGATGGTCTCCTTGGTCCTCCCTCTCCTTTCCTGCCTTTACTAACAAGTATTTTTTTATCACATGCCAATTAAACTTACTAGAATGTTTTACTTAAACTGTAAAAATCCTCTCACCTGACTTTGCCACTACACACAAGTTTTTAGGCTATATCCATCTACAGAAAACTAGTCAACGCTTCTTTCAAGTTTCTGATATGTGATGGGGCAGCAGCACCTCCCCCAGGTCCTAGGGCCTGAAATTTCATTACATTGCGAATATGGCGGCATTTTGGTCTAACAACGTCAGTGGTTCAAACCCATAAGAATAATGTGAATTCTATTATTTTAACGGGACCCGGTTCTAGAAATTTTGGAATTTGAATAGGTGAACTCTTAAGGCGTGTTTTTGCAAAGCGCATGCCATACTCGATAAAGTTGTCTTCCACTGCGTCAAAGCAACAATTAAGATATCGTGGACAATACATCTCGCACACCCCTAATGCAAAGTACTTTGTGAGTAGACAGCCTGTAATAAACGTCACCAAAGGGGAATCATTTCAAATGTTCTTGTAAGTGCTAATAATGACTCTTACCAGGGGTATTAAAGCATATCGGATTACAAAAGACAACTGAACGTGAAAACAGGCCATTAAAAGTGACTCACCATTCTGTAGAACTGCATCTCTCTGGGTCCTCTGGGTGGAGGTTGGAGCTGCTTCAGGACTGTGCCATCGGGATGCTGCAGTATACCTATAGTGACACAAGCACTTCTGTGAAAAGAACCGC
>JAJAGP010005142.1:0-37198 GCA_025084515.1 Ancistrus triradiatus
CCCTAAGCACACAAGTCGTTCTACCAAAGAATGGTTAAAGAAGAATAAAGTTAATATTTTGGAATGGCCAAGTCAAAGTCCTGACCTTAATGCAATCAAAATGTTGTGGAAGGACCTGAAGTGAGCAGTTAATGTGAGGAAACCCACCAACATCCCAGAGTTGAAGCTGTTCTGTACGGAGGAATGAGCTAAAATTCCTCCAAGCCGGTGTGCAGGACTGAAACGTTTAGTTGCAGTTATTGCTGCACAGGGGGGGCCACACCAGATACTGAAAGCAAAGGTTCACATACTTTTGCCACTCACTAATATGTAATACTGGATCATTTTCCTCAATAAATAAATGCCAAAGTATAATATTTTTGTCTCATTTGTTTAACTGGCTTCTATTTATCTATTTTTAGGACTTGTGTGAAAATCTGATGATGTGTTAGGTCATATTTATGCAGAAATATAGAACATTTTAAAGGGTTCACCAACTTTCAAGCACCACTGTATATAATAATTTACACTGACTGGCCTGAAAAAGGATATGATCATTAAAGTACAATATTTGTATTTACCAAATATTCTTCCATTCAGGCTGGGGTGTAACTGGCAGCATGGGGAGCAAGGTAAGAACCAAGCCAAGACAGGGTGCCAATCCAATGCAGGGCAGATTCACACATACACATAGCTACAGATGTATTTAGACATGTTGTACCAGTCCCTGGCCTGCTTGTCTCATCTGTTTACAGCAGCCTGAATGCTTTTAAGTGGCTTTAGGGAGCATCGTGTATAAAGCCTGTCACAAATGACGACACGTGGGAACCTGGAAAGAGCTAAAGAACTGACAGGAATGGGATGCAGCCCCTGGTGATAGGATCACATGTTTTGGCACATGTAACTGCAAATGCTCATGGCTGCTCTCCTTTCAAGTTCTTAACACTTCATAGTCACTCACTCCTTGGCTATATTAGCATTATTTTTGCACTGATTTCTGCACTTTGCTGATTAATTGTATTGTATGACTTTATATATGATGTTTACTTACACTCACGACCAAAAAACAAAACAAAAAAAAACTCACCAAAAATAAGTTGTTGGAATCGAAATCCTGATTGATTCTGCTTCTCTTAGCCCAATGATGTGCTCCCTCTCAAAACCTGTCAGCTGGGCCAGATGTCTTTGAGTGCATCTTACAGGCATGTCTAGCAGTCAACGATCTCTCACCAAGAGGTACACTACCCAAAAGTAGACTCTGAGAAGTTTTGTATAGGGCAGCAGGGGAAGAACTTTTACGCCCTCTTTTGGCAAAACCCAGTGTCAAATCAGACCACACCTGTAATTATTTACATACCAGCCTGAGACATAATTGTATGCCGAGTTTTGCAGCAATCCGACATTTCTATTTGGGTGCGTTATTTTATTGTCAATGAGACTTTATACTATATGATATTCATGAACATACTTTGATCTCAGCAGCACAGATTATTTTCTGAATAGTTCATAACATCATAATCTAAAATAATCATTTTAATACCCACAAAACACAAACCATATACTATGTGTAAAACATCACTTTTCCTGGTTTTATTAAAGTTGCAATTCAAATAATGATGGGGCACTGTCTGGTCACATGACAACCACAGACTCTGCTCCCACCCCAGGAGGACTCTAGACACCAGAACACCACCCTGGCAATAGAGAGGTGTTCCAGAAACTGTACCAGAAGAATTTACAGAGAATATAAGCCCTTCTTTACAAAATTTGTGGTTTATGAAATCTTACTGGTAATTGGGCATACGTCATTTACAAGTACAGTAGTACCTCGGTTCTCCAACACCGGTACCTCAGTTCTCGATCCATTTTGACTAGAAATAACTGTCTTGGCTCTCATTGTTCGCTCGGTACTTGGCGAACTTACTAAGGCTTGCATGAGTCAAGATCCGTAACTTGTTTCATCTGAAACTCGATTTGCAATTCATGATTCATGATTCAGTACACAGCGATTCAGTGATTCAGTCTCACAATAGCTCTCTGCTGTGTTTATCGTGTTTTTCTGTATGTTTACATATACAGTACTGTATTCTTAACGTACATAAGTCCCCATCTGTCCTAAAAAGGTTAATGATTACAGCCAACCAAAAGCTCTTGGTGCAGCACCTCTTTTTGTAGATAGATAGCTCCGTTGCAGGTCAGGGAGCTCACTTTTAATGATGTGCTCTGCCAATTGCACCTCCCTCTGGAGAGCCCTTCTGTCTGCCTTTGTGCTGTTCCTAAACCAATATGTGATGCTTCCCGTCAGGATGCTCTCAATGTTGCAGGTGTAAGTTTTTTTTAGCACCGTAGAGGGCAGTTTGAAGTCCCTTAAGTGCCTGAGGTGGTAGAGATGCTGATGGGCCTGCTTCACCAGGAAGTTGATGTGGCAAGACCATGACAGGTCCTACGTGATGTGTAAACCTTTTCCACAGGGGTACAGTAGCTACTCTCCTGCTTTGTGCTGAATCCACTACCAACTCCTTTGTCTTGCTGATATTCAAATAGAGGTTGTTATCATGGCACCAGTTTAATAGACTTGTGATCTCCTTCTGGTAGGCCCTATCATCATCAGCGGAGATCAGTCCCACCAGAACCATGTCATCAGCAAAATAGCTGTGGCGGTGGTGCCATTCATTTTCTTTGGGAAATAAATTGCTGCTTATACAAACTTTTTACATAAACCGTTTGCTGGCTTGCTTGGAAAACTCAAGCTATGGTCCTGCAAAGCCCAAAAGCTATTGGAGAGAGTGTTTAAATTTTTGATTCTGGAAAAGAGAAGAAGAAGAACAGTACTTTGGAAAGCCAAATTAATAATAATAATAACAACAAAAACAATAATAATAGTTCCTCGAGCCTGATCATAATATAGGAATAGGAACATATTACTGATCTGTACTAAAGCTTAGGAAGACAATGTTTTGGTTTTAAGCTTGAGTGTTTGAATTTTTTTATTTTGGAGATCTGGACAAAATATGTTTTAGGAAAGAACCTATGTTGAAATCTTCTTTAAGGGTGTGATTTCACTCTGTGATAAGTACTGTATTTATACTCCCCATCTCCTGATGAAGCACGAGCTGCAGTATCCTCTAGCACACTATCAATCTGACCATAAAGTTTCTCTCCAACATCAGTTTCTGTTTTCTGCAAATTATGCTTTTGTATTGTCTTAAAGCATATGCTTATATCTACTTATTATCTATTAGGGATCAAATGGTGCTGAAATCCCACTAATCCCTGGAGTCGGCAAGACAAGGCAGAGTACAACTAGTCTAAATAGTCAGAGACAAGCCGAGATGTCAAAAAATGTCTTCAGTCCGACAACGGTGTTGATTACTACAGCCCTACACAGAAGGGGCACCAGTAACCACCTGGGCTTTCAGAGAGGAGGCACCAATAACCACCTGAGCTTGACAGTGCCAGTGAACCGAGAATGCAACTCTAACTGACAGACCTCTCTTTGCCGGAGGCGGGGATCAAATCAGAGAGGCTCAGCACTGGGACCCAGTCTAACAGCTGAGCCCCACTGGTTCAGTCCCTGCCTCTGACAAAGACAGGTCTGTTGGTTAGGGTATACTATGTGGAGTGTGTGTCTGATTTGTGGCTGATGCATTTCATCCGTGTGCATTTCTTACTTTTTGAAAAACCTGTGTGTTGCATTTTGTCTTTTTGTTAAGCACTCACCTCCAAGTACTTTTTGGTCAATGTAGCTGGGCATTCATTACAATATCTAAATAACTATAAATAACACCTGTAATTTTCAAGAACCATCATTCAAAAATATCTCTCAGACCCCCTGCATGGATTGTGTTGCCACCAACGTCTTTGAGCGATAGAGGTCTAGAGTAGTTTTTTGGTCACCCAGCCATGGTGGTACTGATGTATTATGTATGAATAGTAAGCACCAAATCAACTCTTGCATAGTGGGCCAATCACTGACAATGACATTTGTCAAATCATTTGAATTGGTTTTAAGCACATGAATATTTGCCCCTTTGGATATTTGTGTACCATTGTAAAACATTTTCGTACTTGCAAATTTCAACCAATTTTTCAAACCATGGAGAATGATAGTGAACCTGAATTGCTTTACTGGCAGCTGGAACCAGCTTGGCCTCATTAACTTGCAACTGATGCTGTGCTGTGGGACATAATGCACTTGGACTGAGCAGCTCCGATAATAATAGGCCTTCCTAACAACATGAACAAAACGTACATGAGAAGAGCCAGAAAACCAGCAATCAACCCAGATGCTTAGTATTGGCCTCCATCTATCCCTCGGGTCCGTGGCGACCTCGGGGGTGCGGCGCTGGCGCGCGCGCCTGCTGGACGCTAGGTCGCCCACGTGTGCGTCCCGTATCTCCCACCACCAGGCTCCTGCCGGCCTGTTGTGTGACGGGGCTCCTCGCCCGCCACTCGCACGCTTACACGGCCCCATGCAGCCTTGCCTACAGCCCCAGCGTCTGTTGATCTACCCACAGCCTCGTTCTCCCGGCTTTGGGTCCGTGGCTCCGGGAGCTCGGGTGAGGACTCGGGGCGTTGTGAGGAGGCGCACCCTGATCCGCCCTGCCACGCCTTCGGGGGTCGCTGGCTCCTCGCGGCGACTCGTGATGCCGCGGGCTCTCTGGTCTACGCCCTCTCCGACCGCCTCTCCGGCCCGTGGTGGAGGCTTTCGCTCGTCGTGCCGCATCACCTACAGCCACTAGACACCCACCCTCTCCCGGTACCGCGGTCCGTGTCCCGCTCCACCCGCCGCGCCTGGGTTGGCCTCCGGCACCGCTAAGCTGCCGTCTAAGGGCTGGGTCTAGGTCCCGCTTCCTCTTAGTCTCGTCGCCGCTCGTCAGCTGGCCCGGCCTCCCCCCCGCAGGCGCCGTCAACTCGGCACTCTGCTGGCATACGCCGCCGAGCCCTCGCGTCTTGATGCGTGTGTGGGCTCGTGTCCATTGTCTCCCCGGCATATCTGCTCACCTCTCGAGTTCGTGTCGGTGTGTGTGCACATTCGACACAAACAGAGGTCTCTTAATCCTCCTACACCGTGTTCATACTACTCCCTAACCAGCGAACCACATCTTGAACGTATTCACTCCTGGCGCCCGTAGGCACCGGCTCACAGCCTGTACTTTGCGCCCTACCAGGACAACAAACAGAACACCGTAAAACATGGTACCACTTGCCACTAGCGAGGATTCCCTACTTCATATCTGCTTGCCGCACAGTAGAGTCCTCTTCACTCGTGTTGGTTCCAGGAGCAGAGATGACAAGGCCTGTCTGGCGCGGGGTGCCGGCCCCTTTGGTGCCCCTCGTCGTGTCCGGCCTCTCCCCGGTGAGCAAAACGCGTGCTTTCCACCTCCATTGGCTAAACGGTGAAATGCTCACCACTGTCGTAGTTTGGTCTCCGTGCCGTTCGCTCTCGCCTCGCGCATGCTCCCAGTCCTCCGAGTGCCGTGCAAAGTGCTACAGGGATAGTACTTCGCTCGGGGGGAGCAGAGACGTGTCATGGACGTTGACCTCGGGGTGGTAGGTCTGTGGGCGTTTGCTGGTGGGCTCGGCCTCAAAGGAGGGGCTGCTCAATGTCGTGGATTGGCTCCAGCCTCTTAGGGTTGATTCCTGCCTTGCATTTCTCTCTGTGGTACTCTCCTGGGTGTACTTTAGCTCCCTGCTACCTTGAATTGAATTAAGTGGTCATGACAATGAATGATGATTTAAAATAAAGTTGGAACAGCATGCAAATAAAAACGGAACAGTTATTTGATTAAAACTATATTTACAATTCTTTTTTTACTTTACTGATTCCCACAATACTTTCCAAAAGAGTTGGGAAATGTGCGTGTTTACCACTGTTACTTCATCTAGCCTTTTAGCAGCATTATGTAATCATCAAACTTAGGACACTAACTGGTGTAATTTTGAAAGCAGATTTAAAAAAATATATGTCTCCTTTGGCACCAAATGTTCTTCCAAAATAGTTCTGTACATTTATGGCACCATCACATGTCTGCAAATTACCATTGGCACAAATATCATGACAGCCGCGCCCTTCTGAACTTTGCATTGGTAACAATTCAGGTGAACCTGTTCCTCTTTGGCCCCAATGGCCATCCTTTCCACTTTGTGTCAGACCATTTCAGATAGACTTGAGTCGCAAGCGTTTCTGGATGTTGTGGATATATGCCTTATGCTTTGTGTAGTAAAGGTAACTTTAAACTTTAAATAAAAACAGTCATGTGGGATTGAAGTCATGTGCATTCAGTTCTTTTTTGGGTCTCACCCTTTATGCAGGGAGATCTTTTCCTATGAGATGTTACCTACAGCTGTTTGTGGAATATTCCACATATCTCCCAGTCTCCTAAATGTCTTTTATTTGTTGTACTGTCAGTTAGTGTTGGTACAGAAAACAGTTGGTATTTCAAAACAACTTTTTCTGGGATTTATTTGTATTGTACAAACTAGCTCAACTTTTTTGGATTTGGGGTTGTAAACATTTCTGTATATAAACCTTCTGAGCAATTTACCCTGTGAAAGGAGATATCTTTACAAAAATCTCAGTGTGATGTCTTGAAGAAGTCTTAAACACAAGAGCAATCTTGTTACGCTAATACATCATAGCTCCTTACCTCAACAACCTCACCAAAGTGCTCACTTGTAAAAGAGTATAGGGCAGGAGTCTTTGGGCACAATTCACAGTATATGTGCTGGCAACTTCACATGAGTAAAGCTTCAATGGTTATTTAGTATAATGGAAATAACAGCAAGCAGCAACAATACTGATGCACCGAAATAAAAATTCATGCCCAAAACCAAATTTTTAACTGCACACTGAACATTATTATTATTTTTTTTTTTTTAATTAGTTTTTTTGTAATGACATGTAGTAATAAAATATTTTATTACTGGTCCCTCACCTGAACATTGATTACAGATCACTTGTCTTTCCTAATGTCTCTGAAGATTAGGAAATGTTTCCACACAGACAATTATTTCACTGTTGATGGTCAAACTAAATGCATCTACACATCTTGCACAGGACAGTGACCTAAATTAGTATTAAAACTATTTAAATTCATTTTTAAATGTCAAGATTTCGACACTTGATTTTACATCTAATTAAGTCTCAAAACTGCCACCCTTGTTTCCAGCAACCAAGACTTTCTCACACACATTTCGACCCATTCTCATGACACTGGTGAGCCCAGCTCACCTGTCCCACATTCCTTTATGACATCCTCTGCTTTTTAAATGTTTTGTCTTTTTTCTGCCAAAAAAATCTACTTAATGATGGTTCTGATGGTTCTGATGCAAATCCATTCTAGTCTTTCTTTGAGGAACATTGTTTTTAAACATTTCAGTAATTTTCTCATGCATTTGTTGACAAACTGGAGTTCATCTGCCTATCTTTGCTCAGTATTTTGTGGATACTGCTTTTGTACCAACTCATGATTAAAAATAACCTGTTGACATCATATATTTGAAATCATATCATTAGTTACATTTTTTTATCTCATTGCTACCTCTAAGTTGCCTTCATCCCAACAGTTTTGGAATGCGTTGCAGGCCTGAAATGCAGCAATGGATGTACAGTGGTTTGAAAAGAGTTTTTTCCCCCTTCCTATTCCTATTGCATGTTTGTCACACTTAAGTGTTTTGAAACATCAAACCAATTTAAATATTAGTCAAAGACAACACAAGTAAACACAATGCAGTTTTTAAATGAAGGTGGTTGCTATTAAGGGAGAAAGTACATAACTTAACTATGGTTTATCACACCTGAGTTCACTTTCTCTAGCCACACCCAGGCCTGATTATTGCCACACCTGTTCTCAATCAGGTCATCACTTAAATAGGACCTGTCTGACAAAGTGAAGTACAGCAAAAGATCCCTAAAAGCTACACATCATGCTGAGATCCAAATAAATTCAGGATCAATTGAGTTCGAACTGGGTTCTGCAGCAGGACAATGATCCAAAACACACCAGCAAGACCACCTCTGAATGTCTGAAGAAAAACAAAATAAAGACTTTGCAGTTTCCTAGTCAAAGTCCTGACCTGAATCCTATTGAGATGCTGTGGCATGACCTTAAAAAGGCCGTTCATGCTCGAAATCCCTCCAATGTGTCTGAATTACAACAATTCTGCAAAGATGAGTGGCCCAAATTCCTCTTCAACGCTGTGAAAGACTCATTGCAAGTTATCGTAAACGCTTGGTTGCAGTTGTTGCTGCTAAGGGTGGCCCAACAGCTATTAGGTTTAGGGGGCGATCACTTTTTCACACAGGGCCATGTAGGTTTGGGTTTTTTTCTCCCTTAAACACCTTCATTTAAAAACTGCATTTTGTGTTTATTTGTGTTGTCTCTGACTAATGTTTAAATTGGTTTACTGTTCCGAAACACTTAAGTCTTTCAAATATGCAAAAAATTAAGAAATCAGGAAGGGGGCAAACATTTTTCACACCACTGTATATTAGCTGAAATATATGTATATAAATGAAATAAAGTTGGCCAGAAATAAAAATGAAATGTCTTAGATTCAGTCTGTCTTCAGTTAAATAAAGCTAAAGTAAGTGTAAACACTGCATTTTTTTATTTGCAGTTTCCATACCATCCCAACTGTTTCTGATTTGGAGTTGTAAAATTTAATTTGGGGAAAAACATTAAAGCATTGTATGTCATCTTATATTATTTGTTAAATTGCATTAATGGTTTGGTTGTTTTGCCTTGATGTTCATGATTGTCAGTTGTGCTAGATTTTTAATTAACTGGCCATTGATGTTTTGTTAGTTTATTATCACAACTGTGTACTCACATACTTTGTTACTATGTTTGTCTGTTTTCTTTAAAGATTTGCGAGAGATACATTAAACAGAATACTTTTTAGACAGCATATAGCTTTATCACTGATTATACCGTTAATCACTCTTTTACTCTGTTCTGTCCTGTTAATATTGTCTCCAATTCTCTGTCCTCATTGCTCTGCCATTTCATCTCTCGATCTCACAATCTGTTTCTGTTTTATAATAGTCTTGCTGTCTGTTATAGGAGAGGTGTCACCTTATAGGCCTTTAATTGTAAGCCTCACATGTCACTGTTGTACAGTGACATCTGGATTTGATTCAGTTTTGGTGTTGGGTGATTATTTACAAACTGCATGTGCAGTAGAGTGCAGTAAATACTGTTTACCTTTGGTTGGCTGACTTCCTAAAATACATTTTTCGACATGAAAGATCTGATTCTGTTACATTAATCCTGCCTGACAAGTAGTTAAGGTTACACGTAAGTCTATACTGTAGCTCCACATATTTACTCAAAAATAAAAGTATTTTACTAGTCTTGGATGCTCTAGTACTGCAAACGTGTTACTTTACCTTTCATTGTTGTCACCCATTAAGAGACTATTTTATTCCCTAAAGCTATTAATGTGGTTATGCTGAGGAGGAGCGTGAGTTAGGCTGTTTTACAAGCATCATCTTTCAAGCCACATTTCTCCTATGAGACATTATCTCTTCTGTTAACTAATTACTCCTTTATCCATTAATCAGTGACTCCACCATTCTTTATAACCATTAACAATGCTGCTGTGGTAGCCTAGTGGTTAAGGTACTGGTCTATGGACCAGAAAGTCAAGGGTTCAAATCCCACCTCTGCCAAGCTGCCACTGTTGGGTCCTTGAACAAGCCCCTTAACCTAAAATTGCTTGGATTGTAAGACTGTATCAATTGTAAGTTGCTCGGGATAAGGGTGTCTGCTAAATAATGTAAATGTAATGATGGGGACTAAGAGGGTCTCCGAGTACACATTTACAACTGTGACAGATTATTGTCTTTGTGGTATTATAAATGGCACTGGCAAATTACAGGGTAGCAGCAGCCTTATGGAACATCTTTTTCTTTGTGTATTTCTAGTGTTTGTTTTTTTTATGTAATTCCAAGCCTTAATCATAAGAAGTGCCATTAGTGGCATTACTTGCAATAAAGAGGCTGCATCTGTAATGCACTTTATAATTCACAGTGCATTTAATGTTTTGTGAAGTGAACTTAATGAAAAGGTAATTTTAAGTGTTGTGTAGTTGTTAGAAGTAGAAATGTTAATATACAGTGGTGCTTTAAAGTCTGTGAACCCATCAGAATATTCTATATTTCTAATCAAATTTTCACACAAGTCCTGAAAGTGGATAAAGAGAATCCAGTAAAACAAATGAAACAAAAATATACCTGCTAATTTTTTATTGAGGAAAATTATCTGGTATTAGATATGTGAGTGGCAAAAGTATCTGAGCCTTTGCTTTCGGTATCTGGCATGATCTCCTCATGCAGCAGCAAAGGGCAACTAAATGTTTCTGTAGCTGTTGATCAGTCCTGCACATTGGCTTAGAGGAATTATAGCCCATTCCTCCTTACAGAACAGCTTCAACCCTTGCATGTTGGTGGGTTTCCTCGCATGAACCGCTCACTTCAGATTCTTTCACAACATTTATATTGGATTAAGGTCAGGACATTTGACATTCCAAAACATTAACTTTATTCTACTTTAGCTGTTTTGGTAGGGTCTTCTTTGTTCCATCAATGATGGCAAGCTGTCCTGGCCCAGATGCAGCAACCCAGGCCCAAACTGAGATACTACCACCACCATGTTTCACAGATGGGATAAGGTTCTTATTATTGGAATTCAGTGTTTTTGTTTTTCCCAGACATGACACTTCTCATTTAAACCAAAAAGTTCTGTTTTGGTTTCTTCCCTCTGCAAAACAATTTTTCCAATAGCGTTCTGGATTGTCCACGTGATCTACAGTGGTGCTTGAAAGTTTGTGAACCCTTTAGAATGTTCTATATTTCTGCATAAATATGACCTAAAACATCATCAGATTTTCCTAAAAGTTCTAAAAGTAGATAAAGAGAACCAAGTTCAACAAATGAGACAAAAATATTAAACCTGGTAATTTATTTTTTGAGGAAAATGATCCAATATTACATATTAGTGAGGGGCAAAAGTATGTGAACCTTTGCTTTCAGTGTCTGTGTGACCCCCTGTGCGCACACCTACAACTAAACATTTCCGGTAACTGTGATCAGTCCTGCACAACTGGCTTGGAGGAATTTTAAATCCCATTCTCCGTACAGAAGAGCTCAACTTCTGGGATTTGGTGGGTTTCCTCCATTAACTGCTCGTTTCAGGTCCTTCCACACATTTTCAGTGATTAAGTCAGGAACTTTGACTTGCCATTCCGAACATAACTTTATTCTCTTTAAAAAACCATTCTTTGGTAGAACGACTTGTGTGCTAGGGTCGTTGTTCTTGCTGCTGACTCACCTTCTCTTGATTCAGTTCATGGACATATGTCCTGACATTTTCCATTAAAATTCTCTGATATAAATTCAGAATTCCTGTTTTCCATCAATGATTGCCAACCCTTCCTGGCCCAGATGCAGCAAAACAGAGGCCCCAACCATGATACTAACCACCACCATGGTTTTCACAGATGATAAGGTTCCCATTCTGGAAATGCAAAGTGTTTCCTTCTCCAAACATAACACTTTTCTTTTTAAAAACCAAAGAGTTCTATTTTTGGTCCCACAACTCGTCCATAAAACATTCTTCCCAATAGCCTTCTGGCCTTGTCACGTGATCTTTAGCAAACTGCAGATGAGCAGCATGTCGTTTTTGGAGAGCAGTGGCTTTCTCCTTCAACCCTGCCATGCACACCATTGTCGTTCAGTGATCTTCTGATGTGGAACTCCATGCCATTAACATTAGAGCCAATGTAAGAGATGGCCTTCAGTTTTGCTTTAGAAGTTAACCCTGGGTACCCTTTTGTGGACCTCAACCTACTATTACCACTTTGCTCCTTGGAGTTGATGTCGACCACACCGGGGAGGGTAACAATGTTTCTTAATTTCCTTTCATTGTACAAAATCTGTCTACTGTGGATTGATGGTGGTCCAAACTTCTTTATAGATGGTTTTGTAACCTTTTCCAGCCTGTGGCAGTCAACAAACCCTTTTTTTGAGGTCCTCAAGAATCTTGTTTGTTCGTGCCATTGAAATTATTTTTCCACAAACACGTTATGAAAATCTGAACTTCTTATACTAGTTTTTTAAAACAAATAGGTGCGCACTCACCGCCCATTGATTGAAACACCTGACCCTAATTTCACCTTTAAAATTAACTACTATTCTAGAGGTATAAGTTTTACAAATATGTAATTATGGGATCAATTTCCTCAATAAAGAAATTTACTTACTAAGTATAATATGTTGAAAAATATAGAAAGGACTTACAACCCATCAGAACCACTGGATAACCTTGATGATAATTGGAATTTATTTTTTCGTTTTCTTCCACATAGTATTGTAACACAAGTTTGCCTATTACATACACATCTGATATCTTCAACTTGGAGTGCTTGACCTTCTTTGTAAGCAGTGTTGTCAGTGTAAGGTTGCATATCCTGACCCAAGCCCACTATTAGGTAATTGGGGCTTTCATGCCTGCCTTAGGCTTGTGAAAGATTTTCTTGAGTGTAGCTGTGGTTGACAGTGACAGCACAATGTGTTTTGCTTTTTTATGTTTTTTTTTGTAAACAAAATAAAAATACACAGGCAAAATTCACTAAACTGAACTGTTAAATATTGCAGTACTGTATCAGCATTCTAGCGTTAATGCTCAGCATTTTAATGGGCAGAAGAGTGACCACCTCCTATGGACTGAGCCAAAGACCATGTATGGAGCAAATCTTTGTCAGTAAAGGACAAGTTACATCAAAGTGGGAAGGATCAACGAAGGATGGGTTTGATCATAATACTATCACTGAAAGTGAGTTTTCATTGCCAAAGTGGCCTGAACAGTCCATGAAACATAATCATTTTAAGCTCCCTTGGGAAAAGATAAAAATGCTGTTTACAGCAAATCCCAATTAACAGCAGCTGTGCATGAATCTCAGCATAGTATAATATTGCTGTTTGATGGACCAGACCATCTTGCAGAATCCATGCCTAGCCAAATTCAGACTGTTCTGAATGCCAAACAAGTTTTGGAATGATGTTGGATTGTGTACTGAATAGGCTGGAACAACAATGCATTTCTTCAGCATTACACACCGCTTTCTTGGTTTGGTTGTGTGACTGGCCAAACTGACTTTAGGGAAGTAACACCATTTAGCGGAAGTTCTAGCTGAGAGTCTTTAAGATCTACTGTATAGCTACTCATTCTCACAGCATGAGAGAGTAACAGATCAGTAGGTGGTTCAGTATTCCTCTGCAACATGGCCAGGAGATCCTATGTGTATCACAACCCAGCTCTGAATGCAGTTCGGCTCCGCAGGAGACACAGTGATGTGAGTACACCTCACTTTATTCAGAGGTTTCTAATGTAGGGGAAAAAGGTTTGTATGTGTAAAAGAAATAAAGTTTATTTAATACTTATACTAATATTAGTGCCTAAATGGCTTTTACATGCTGATCAGGAACTACTAACATTCAATGATTCTAACTAAATGATCCTAAGTTCAAATTTAATATACAGGCTGAAATAGTTGCTTTTAGTCATATATGATTACTCGGAAACGATGACTGGTGTGAATGTGCGTGCATTGTGTAATAAGACACTGCAACTGTCACATAGTGGAGTTAAGTAAGGTGCTTCTCTTTATTGTTGTGAAATTTCCACTTGAATGGCTGTTTCTCAGCCTCATGAATGATTTTTAATAATACTTTTTTTGTTATGACCCAACACTAACTCTGTGTGTCAGTAATAGTCTTAGCAGAAGTCTTGCCACAATGAGAAGTTTATTGGAATCACAGTTTCACTATTTACCACTAGGATCTAAGAGTTGTTAGCTGTTCAGGAATGTAGCTGCACATGTGCAGGGAAAGTCCTCTGTGCATTTTAGTTACACTTTTACTTAAGAACAAGAATGTCTGTTTATATGTGTGCCATGTTTTCCCAGATATGGTATTTCAGTATGGTATATTGAGTTGTGGCATCATATTCTAACAAGGAACAAAAAGCAAAGAAATTCAAACAAAATATGTTAACATTCAAGCACTTGAAGTCACGGTTATGAGCTCCCTGAGCATAATAACTTAGTGCTCAGTGTCAGTAGATTGCGAGTGTGGACAAATGTAGATCAAAACTGCATCATCATGGATCAGATCATGTGAAGAACAGGACTGATAGAAACATATATTAGTGTTTTAATGTATACTCATCAGCCACATTATTACTTACATCTCCTTGTTTATACACTCACTGTCCATTTGATCAGTTTCACTTACCATACTGAATCACTTTGTAGTTCTGCAATTACAGATTGTAGTCCATCTGCTTCTCTTTATACTTTATTAGTCCCCTTTACTCAGGTGGTGGTCAGGACCCACTCAGGACCACCACAGATCAGGTACTATTTGATGATGGATCATTCTCAGCACTGCACTGACACTGATGTGGTGGTGGTGTGTTGAGCTGGTACGAGTGAATTAAGAACTGCTGCAGTGTAGAATGAGTGTAGAAACAAGTAGGTGTACCTAAAAAAGGGTTAAAGGGTATACCACAAATTATCCTGGAGTAGTACTGTACAACTAATGTCTGTCATTCTCTCTGACTTGGTCTCTCTCTCTTTCTCTCTCTCTCTCTCTCTCTCTCTCTCTCTCAACCTATTGACTGGTTCCCAGACTTCAGATCTATTTGCAATGATCGAGCGGATGCAGGTAAAGAGAAATTGTACCTAGGCCTCTGCTGCTTGTGGACCTACCGAGGGAATACAAAATGTTGTCCCTTCTTAGACCTAAGCTTATGTATATGGCCTCACTGGTGGCACCTTTCCTTGTCCAAACAGTGTCTGCTTCTGTCCGTATCTTTCGTCATCTTATTATGCATCATTTTCTTCAACAGCCTACTCTCTATGCATTTATTATATGCTGCCCTTGCTCCTGCATACAGCATATGCTAATGTCTTTGCCTGTGTTATGTTGTTTAAAAAAAAATTCAATTAATGTTATAATTGTAAATGGATCTGTTGATAACATAATGGATCGTTTGCATACGTGTAAAGTGTTCTGTAATGGTGTGAAAATCTGCCCTATAGAATTGCAGAATGGAAGAACAGAGATGCACCCTTCCACCTCCCCTCAAGGTAAGAGTGTTTGTACTCTTAACATTCACACTCAAGCACAGATTACTCACTGAGCGGTCCCAACAGTACCACCAGCAAACCATAAGTCACCAGGAAAACCTAAAGCAGTGCCATAGTGCTCCAGCAACCCCTATACTTGTTACGGGTCGCCAACTTAAAAACAGGGGAATCGTGAAAATAAAAATGTAAAGGTTTTTTAGGACTCAATTGCAGTTAGCCCCAGATGGAAATGGTGAACCTAAATATAAATAAATAAAATGAAAGGAAAACAAAAGCAGTGGCTGAGGATCAAACCCTGGCCACAAGCGTCAGTTTCAGCTATGTAAACCAAACGTGCCACTCAACCACTGAAAAAAAGGAAACCGAAACCTAACTTAAGGAAACACCATTACTGATCAGCGCTCCTCAGCTGAGATACGCTTACAGTGTAGCTCCACTGCTCCAACAGCATAAGCGGGTCCGCGTCTGCACAGAGCGAAAGGACCCAAGCGGAGCATTGCGAAAGCGAATCACGGATCTCCTGCAGCTTCTGGGAGCACGATTCAAATGCGGAAGCGAAAAAGCGAAAATATGGGGAGCACTACTTCTCCTGATCCCGAAAAGAATGGGGTGGCAGGATAAAGCCTGTAGGCTAGCCACGTGCGAGGGAGAAGGTGAGGCGTGTCTCGCCACAGCGAGCTAGCCAACACCGCCAAGGAGATGGCAACCGGAAGATGAATAGTAGGATACCGGTTACCAGCAGGCTCCTGACTGCCAAATGCTGACGATCTACAAATCGGCAGCTACCCACTTTCCCTAAAAAGCATGAATACGAGAGACTGATGAGGTCCCAATATGGATCAATGACACGACACCTGACTAACCTCAAAAGTTATATACACCGGCCTTACAGCCCAGGAAAAAATGTACTGTGAATTTTTATAGTAAAACTGTGAATTGCTTCACAGTTTTAATCTGAACTTTCACAGTTTGACCATGAAGTTCACAGTTCTACTATTCATTTTTTATGGTAATTTGGCCACTTCATGGTTGTACTGTGAAATTTCACAGTACAACTGTAAACCTGGTGGACTATGAACTGACCATGAGTTATTTCACAGTTGTATTATGAATTTTGGTGGTAATTTAGCAACTTCATAGTTTCACTGTCAAATTTCACAGTACATTTTTTCCTGGGAGTGGGGCAAGAAAGTATTTAGTCAGCCACTGATTGTGCAAGTTCTTTTACTTAGAAAGATGAGAGAGGTCTGTAATTTTCATCATAGGTACACTTCAACTATGAGAGACAAAATGAGAAAACAAGATGGAGGAAATCACACTGTAGGGTTTTTAAAGAATTTAATTGTAAATCATGGTGGAAAATAAGTATTTTTGCTCAATAACAAAAGTTCAACTCAATACTTTGTAACATAACCTTTGTTGGCAATGACAGAGGTCAAACGTTTCCTGTAAGTCTTCACCAGGTTTGCACACACTGTAGCTGGTATTTTGGTCCATTCCTCCATGCAGATCTCCACTAGAGCAGTGATGTTTTGGGGCTGTCGCTGGGCAACATGGACTTTCAGCTCCCGGCACAAATTTTCTATGGGGCCGAGCTCTGGAGACTGGCTAGGCCACTCCAGGGCCTCGAAATGCTTTTTACGGAGCCACTCCTTCATTGCCTGAGCGGTGTGTTTGGGATCACTGTTATGCTGGAAGACCCAGCCACGTTCCATCTTCAATGCTCTCACTGATGGAAGGAGGTTTTGGCTTAAAATCCCACGATACATGGCCCCGTTCATTCTTTCCTTAATGTGGATCAGTCGTGCTGTCCCATTTTCAAAAACAGCCCCAAAGCATGATGTTTCCACCTCCATGCTTCACAGTAGGTATGGTGTTCTTGGGATGCAACTCAGCATTTATCTTCCTCCAAACATGAGCTGAGTTGTACTAAAAAGTTCTATTTTGGTTCATCTGCAACATGGAAAATCTCCCAATCCTTTTCTGGATCTCCATATGCTCTCGGCAAACTTCAGAAGGGCCTGGCATTGACTGGCTTACGCACGGGGACACGCCGGGCAATGCAGGATGGAAGTCCCTCTCGGTGTAGTGTGTTACTGATGTAGCCTTTGTTACTTTGTCCCAGTCTCCACAGGTCATTCATCAGGTCCCTCCGTGTAATTCTGGGAATTTTGCTCATCGTTCTCATGATCATTTTGACCCCATGGGATGAGATCTTATGTGGGGCCCCAGATCAAGGGAGATTATCAATGGTCTTGTAAATCTTCCATTTTCTTACAATTGCTCCCACAGTTGATTTATTCACACCAACCTGCTTTCCTATTGTAGATTCACTCTTTCCAGCCTGGTGCAGGTCTACAATTTTCTTCCTGGTGTCCTTCGACAGCTCTTTGGTCTTGGCCATGGCTGAGTTTGGAGTCTGACTGTTTGAGGCTGTGGACAGGTGTCTTTTATACAGATAACGAGGTCAAACAGGTGCCATTAATACAGGTAACGAGTGGAGGACAGAAGAGCTTCTTAAAGAAGAAGTTACAGGTCTGTGAAAGCCAGAAATCTTGCTTGTTTGTGGGTGACCAAATACTTATTTTCCACCAGGATTTACATTAAAATTCTTTAAAAATCCTACAATGTGATTTCATGGATTGTTTTTCTCATTGTGTCTCTCATAGTTGAAGTGTACCTATGATGAAAATTACAGAATTCTCTCATCTTTCTAAGTAGCAGAACATGCACATTCAGTGACTGACTAAATACTTTTTTGCCCCACTGTATATACAGACGTCACAAGACGGATATCAGCGCGATTCTTAACAGTATCCCCCCCCCCAAGGTGGCGGCATCCAGACGCCCCTAAGCATGACCAGAACCTTCCCGAGACTGTCTAACTTGTAGTTGGGTAGTGGTCGCGACTAGCCGTGAGCGGCTCTGGGGCGGAGCTCAGCGCAAGCATGTCTGGGGCGGAGCTCGGCGCAAGCGACTCTGGGGCGGGGCTTGGCGCGAGCGGCTCTGGGGCGGAGCTCACCGTAGACATCTCAGAAATGGAGCTAGACCCAACAAGGCCAATGAAAAAGGTTGGCCTGCAGTGAGGAGAATCCTCCATCCTGGGTCCAATTACTGGTTGTGTCATTCTGTTACGGGTCGCCGTCTTAAAAAAAGGCGACTCGTGAAAATAAAAATATAAAGGTTTTTTAGGACCCAGTTACATTTAGCTCCAGATGGAAATGGTGAACCAAAATATAATTAAATAAAAGAAAGTAAATAAAACAATGAAAGGAAAAGAAAAGAAGTTCAAAAATGTTTAAAAATGTATACTTTTAAAATTTGCTAAAAAATATTTATTGTGTTCACTGCAAAATTTCTCTTTCTATAAGCTCTTGATGTTTCAATCACATTTACTGATGGGGTAATTACTATTTTGATATATTGACATTTTATTTTACAGACAGAAGAAGATTATATTCCTTATCCAAGTGTTCATGAGGTATATAAATAAAACACTGTTCATATTATATTCATACTACATAATGGCTTGTGTTTTTACTTAATCTTTTTAATCTTACTTAAACTTTTTTATGTAATTTTATTGAACAGGTTCTGGGACGTAAAACCCCGTTCCCTCTGATTCTGCTGCCCCAGTTTGGAGGTTACTGGATCGAGGGGACCAGTCATGAGCATAGTACTATTACAGCGCAGCAGGAGCTGCCCCCATGTCCAGCCTCTCAAATTAAATTAGAGACCAACAGCATAGCTAAGATCTATAGGAGACACCTCCTGGGAAAGGTGAGATTGGTGATAATGATGTGATTTACTGTGCATAAATAAGGAGCTTACATTATATTTTTACATTTTTAAATGGTCAGCGCTATAGCAAGTAATTGAATGGAGTTAATTTCCCATTCACCGTATATGTCTTTTACTCATTACTGTGTAAGGGGAAACCATACTGAATTGCTATATGTACAATGCATTCGGAAAGTCTTCAGATCCTATCACTTTTTTCATATTTTGTTTTGATGCGGACTTGTGCTAAAATAAAACAAAATTAAAGTTTTTCACCATCATTCTGCACTCAATATCCAATAATGACAGAGTGGAAACAGATTTTTAGACAGCAAATTTATTAAAAAGTAAAAGCAAAAATTTTGCATGGACATAAGTATTAAGACCCTTTGCTATGACTCTTGAAATTTAGCTCTCTTTTACCTCCCATTTGTCTTGATTATCTGATTGACTACAGCTTGACTGGAGTCCACATGTGGTAAATACAGTGGATTGGACATGATTCGGAAGTACACGCACCTGTCTATATAAGGTCTAAATAACAATGCATATCAGAGCAAAAACCAAGCTATGTGGAGGAAAGAACTGCCTATAGGGCTCAGAGACAGGATTGTGTGGAGGCACAGATCTGGGGAAGGCTACAAAAAAATTCTGCTGCACTGCTAATTTCCGAAGAGCACAGTGTCCTCCATAATTCTTAAATGGTAGAAGGTTGGAACAACCAGGACTCTTCCTAGAGCTGGCTGCCCCACCAAACTAAGTAATCAGCGGAGAAGAACATTGGTAAGAGAGGTGACCAAGAACCCAGTGATCACTCTGGCTGAGTTCCAAAGAACCTGTGTGCAGACTGATAATAAAAAAAAACCTCATACAAAACTGCAACTTCCTGTCGAAAAAAATAAAATAAAGCGACAAATCTCCTTTATGGTGGAGTTATTACAAGTGACATGCATAAGGTATCTTACACTTGTACTGTGTAACAGGCCTCATTCATTTGCCTTGCTGCAATACCCCTGGGCCCCATTAGGGTGGGAACCACTGAGATAAAAGATCAGATCACATTACTGTCCTCCGTCCTCAGGTCACTGTACTGGCTACCAGGTAACTACAGAATTGGATTTAAATCACTGGCTAATTTTGGACCAAAATAGGTTTTTGACCCCAGTAGGCTGTTCCGATTGTTAGCCAGTAGTCCCCAGAATCAGAACCAAACTGAGTGAGGCAGTATTCAGACATTACTCTGCCAAATGGTGGAACAGACTCCCAGATGATGTCAGATATGCTCCATATTTAGCCATATTTAAGTCCAGTTTAAAGACATTATGTTCTTGTGCCTTTTAGCTTCGCATTTTATTTTTTAACACTACAGTGCTAAATTCCACATTTTATTTTGTAATATAGTGTCTTTTAACTCTGCAATGCACTTTAATTTGTACTTTTTAATTTAAATAGTTTCAATTTGTGTTTGTATGAATTATTTGCCACTGTTTATGAAACATGCTATACAAATGAACTTGCTATGCCTTACTAGCCAAAGCTGTCAATACACTTTTCCATTTCCACATATTCTTATCCAGATTGGAAAGAAGTGTGTATGCTTCCTGAAACTTGTACTATTACACTAAATAGTTTGTCAAAGACATTAGGTCAGCTAGCTAAGTGTTAGCTTGTATTGGTCATGGGTAGCATGGGTGGCAAATGGGATCTTAAGTTTTATAATTTTGTTCTGAGTGATTTACATAATAGTAGAAAAAAGTCAAAATATATTATAATAACATGATTTTATGTAGGTAACAGATACTTTATGTCAAGAATGTTACAATTCTATTTTGTATTGATAATAACATCAGCAGTGACTGGTCTGGTGTTTCGCTATGAGTAAAAGCTCCTGTAAGCAGAGCAGTAGCATCTTCATTTAGCATGCTCGAAGTGTGAGAGTGAACATGTGCACCTGCAACTCCCTACAGGAGCACTTTAATTATTACTCTGTGGACACGGCGCTGGGCCACCTCATATTCTCAGTGAAGTATGACGTGATTGGGGACCAGGAACACCTCCGGTTAATGCTTAGGTAACACACGCACACACACACACACACACACACACACACACACACCCCATTGTTCTGCACTCATTTTCAACTTTTTCCTATTTCTCTCTTACCTCTCAGCTTTCCCACATTTTTCCTCTCATTTGGATGGTTCACTATTTTATTATTACATCAAGGTAATTGATTATAGCAATTAGTTTGACATTTTCAGAGAATATTAAAGGCAATGTTCATGTTGTTACAAGCACTATGTAGTATTATCACTCAATGATATACACTTTTAATAGGCAATAGCCTGTTTCAGTAAACTTACAGTGCAACGCTATACATAAAAACTTTTAAAGGCCGGTGTGGAATAGCGTGTTATTGTCTAAGCTTAGATGATAAAATGAAGTTTGGAAAGAATGCACAACAGACCCTGAGAAAACACAGCTGAGCTGTAACCATGATAGAGTTACAGAAGAAAGACACTTACATTTATCCCCACTATATACCAGACGGTATAGTTGGTCACAGCATGAGTAACAGTGATAGAATGAGTGTAGGCATGTTGGTCAACTTTTGGCACTTGGCATAAGTCACTAACAACTGTGGTAGCCTACTGGGTAAGGTACTGGACTATGGTCCAGAAGGTCTAGGGTTCAAATCCCACCTCTGCCAAGCTGCCACTGTTGGGTCCTTGAGCAAGACCCTTAACCCACAATTGCTTGTATTGTAAGACTGTATCAATATATAATGAAGAGGTTAAATTGCCCTCTTTTGGTTTTATCTATGAATAATCCATGAAGGCTGCTCATCTTTATACAAAACATGAAAATAAAATACAATAAACATATATTGTGCATCCTTTACAATGTCTCCTCACAACAACATTTTTACATAGAACAAATATGGAATTGTAAAAGGAAGCAAAATGTTTCATAGGCGAGTGACAAATACCTGCTGGTTAATGCATGCATCCTCGTGAGAATAAGAAATGTAGCTTAGTAAATGAAGATTAGATGAAGACCTATGTTAAAACGATTAAAGGAGTTTAGCATAGCATGTAGCATAGAGGGTTACCAGATGACAGTGTCAGGTTTGTACTTCTAAACTAATCTATGTGTTATTTTTATCCTGTTTTCATCTTTCAATATTTACCATCCAGTTTCTCTTGTTATTTCATGGTCAGTATGTCTAATTCAGTATGCAAATCTAAAGGAAAAAACTTCCCTGTAAAAAAGAATTTGTGTCTTCCAGGTCAAAGTTTAAAACCTACCATGATGTGATACCCATTTCATGTCTGACAGAGTTCCCCAACATAGTACAGATGGCAAAGGTAGGACATCTTCAAAAACAATGTTAAACAGTTGAACTAAAAGAAACCAACCTTTGATTTGAATGTGACAGTATTCTGGGACTGTGGTAGCCTAGTGGGTAAGGTACTGGACTATGGACCAGAAGGTCCAGGGTTCAAATCCCACTTCTGGACACTGTTGGGTCCTTGAGCAAGGCCCTTAACCCACAATTGCTTGGGTTGTAAGATTGTATCAATTGTAAGTTGCTCTGGATAAGGGTGTCTGCTAAATGCTGTAAATGTATTCATTTCTTTTAGCTGGTGTGTGAAGAGGTGAATGTGGACAGATTTTATCCAGTCCTCTACCCAAAGGTCAACATACGATACAGCATTCACTTTGCTATCACTGTCTCTGCATCAGGCTCATTCTGCCTCTCATCTATACTGTGTTCTTACAGGCTTCCAGGCTCATTGCAGCCTTTGATGAACACGTCATAAGCAACAACTTCAAGTTTGGAGTCATCTATCAGAAGTTTGGCCAGGTAGAAAACACTTCCTATTTCCTTAAAGTGCTTCGCAGAAGAAGAGTCTAGTTTAGTCAGGTTGTTTCTGAGCAGTGTGTCTCTCCATCAGACGACAGAAGAGGAGCTTTTTGGAAACAACAAAGAGAGCCCAGCCTTCGTTGAGTTCCTAGAGTTTTTAGGACAGAAGATTGAGCTTCAAGACTTCAAAGGGTAAGACTTTTAATAAACATATCAGTAAACCAGTTTAGTATTACATTTGAGATATTGATAATGTTGCTAATGATTTTTACTGGAAAAACATTTCCTGTCAACTGTGAGCAACACTAATGAAGAACTAGATAAAAGAATGGCACTTATACAGAGGAAAAGATTAATTTGATTTTAGAAGTCTATGCTTACAAGGGATGGCAAACACTTGCAACATTGGTCTTGTGGATACAGTTTTATGTGTGCCACCTCAGCTTCCATATCAATTCCATATTGGTGTCATTGCTGTCCATATAGCCAAACATTTGTGAACACCCAAAAATGACATTCAAAACGTCAGTATTATTTTTTAGCGTATTCCCCTTTTTCTGCTGCAAGAGCTTCCCCACATTTTGGAACATGGCCAGGTGCTGAAAATGGAAAATAAGCCTTGCTGCACATTTGGCATTCCAAATTCATCTCACGAGTATATGATTGATTTAAGATCAGGGCTTTTAGCAAGCCAGTCAAGTACTCCAACAAAGTTGCCAAATGATTTTCTGTGTCGCCCTGTTTTAGGGCAGGCAGAAATTTGATGATCTGACTAGTTGGGTATGTGGAAACCTATGAACGTGTCATATTGAGAGTCACTGAGGTGTTTGATACTCATTCTACCGACACTGTACAGTGGTGCTTGAAAGTTTGATGAGCAGCATGTTCTTTTTGGAGAGCAGTGGCTATCTCCTTGCAACCCTGCCATGCACACCATTGTTGTTTAGTGTTCTTCTGATGGTGGACTCATGAACATTAACATTACCCAATGTGAGAGAAGCCTTTCAGCTGATTAGAAAATTACTTGGAGTCTTTTTGACTCACCAAACTATTACACACTTTGCTCTTGGAGTGATCTTTGTTGGTCGACCACTCCTGGGGAGGGTAACAATGGTCTTGAATTTCCTCCATTTGTACACAGTCTGTCTGACTGTGGATTGGTGGAGTCCAAACTCTTTAGAGATGTTTTTGTAACCTTTTCCAGCCTGATGAGCATCAACAACTCTTTTTCTGAGATCCTCAGAAATCTCCTTTGTTTGTGTCATGATACACTCCCACAAACATGTGTTGTGAAGAGCAGACTCTGATAGATCCCTGTTCTTTAAATAAAACAGGCTGCCCACTCACACCTGATTGTCATCCCATTGATTAAAAACACCTGACTCTAAATTTCTCCTTCAAATTAACTGCTAATCCTAGAGGTTCACATACGTTTGCCCCTCACTAATATGTAAATTGGATCGTTTTCCTCAATAAAAAAATGACCAAGTATAATATTTTTGTCTCATTTGTTTAACTGGGTTCTCTTCATCTACTTTTAGGACTTGAGTGAAAATCTGGTGATGTTTTAGGTCATATTTATCCAGAAATATAGAACATTTTAAAGGGTTCACAAACTTTCAAGCACAACTGTATATCTACAGTATGAGATTCTATACCTCTATGCTTCATATTATGAAGCTGCTTACCTGTAAAATATAGGTGCATCTGTGTCCCTAAGGTCTTTTTTAATGAATGACTCAAGTAACTGTTTTGTTGTTTTGTTCAGTTTTGTTATTTGTGCATGTGTTTTATACTGCAGGTTTCGTGGTGGTCTTGATGTTGCACATGGCCAGACTGGAACTGAGTCGGTATACCACAATTTTCACAACAAGGAAATCATGTTCCATGTGTCCACCAAACTGCCCTACACCGAAGGAGACTCACAGCAGGTAAGGAGTGTCTTATCATGTGGGACCATCTGTCAAAGTGTGCAATTTTTCCTTGTTGACAGTGTCCATGCTCATTTTCTGTACAATCCTTCCCCTAGCAATGGGTTTGTCGCAGGTCTTGGAAAATGTCATGCCATGGCATCACAAAGCACAGAAATATAAAATTCTGGTTACTGTTTTATTAAATGATCATTTAAATGTGTTGAAGTGAAATGAAACAAAACAAAATTTCATTCAGATTTGTCTAACCATATGGCATGGTGTTATGTTATGGTGTTATGCCCATAGTAAAACTAAAAGAAAAAAAAATCTTCTTACAGAGGTCATATCAGGTCCAGAGCTTCAAGATGTGCCCTTGGAAGTGAAGTTCTCTAATCATTTGCAGTCCTTTTTGGATTGTATTGCTCAAAGAATAAAGCATAAGTGGTTGAGTGCTGCCTCTGGCCAATAGAAGTGCAGCTCAGGTCCACCCTGCAGTACCACTTCTCACAAGCAGAACCACCCTTGCAGTACCCTAGTGAAATAATGCACTTAATTGTATTTAAAATATTCTGAGAGCGTGGGCTTTCTCCGGGTACTCCGGTTTCCTCCCACATTCCAAAGACATGTGTGTTAGGTTAATTGGTGTTTCCAAAATGCCCTTAGTGTGTGTAAGAGGCTTTCCTGTGACCCTGATGAGCAACAAGTAGATAAGAAAATGAATGAATGAATGAATGAATAAAATTAATGAATAAAATAGGTTAAAAATACATTACTATGCTTTCATCAAATGCTTGCAAGTAAACTTTGATCACACTTAAAATATATAGTATGTTTTTTATGAATATAATATACACTAAAATATAGTTTTATTTAATTTCATATACTTCTTAAACAATTTTGTCTTTTCAAAGTGTAATAAAAACAACCACTATAGTAATTCATTAAAGCAAACTTTCTCAAAATGTTTAACGTCATACAAAAGTCCTACATAAGTGTATTTTTAGAGTGTGAATTTTATTACTACAATGATAAAGTATGTTTTGAAAATACTTTAAGTATTGTATTAAAATAACAATGAAGTTTAAATATATTTCAATGCTCTTTAATTATAATGGGGAAAATAAATTAATTATATATTAAATAACATGTTTTTTTTCAGGTACTTTTTAAATACTATGTTGTGTAATTAATATTACATAATATTACAACATATAGTACAGTATATTTAAATATATTGAAAGTATTTCTACAAGTGTGCTATGCTGGTAAGACAGGAACTAATGTATTTGTACTCTAATGTAAATATATTTAATGTCTATTTTAGTACATTTCTAATAGACTCAATGTATAAGAGTAACACCGTTGTAATACTTATTAATTGTATTTCCATTTCACTTTAAGGATATGTGAAATGTGGATTTAAATACAGTGGTGCTTGAAAGTTTGTGAACCCTTTAGAATTTTCTATATTTCTGCATAAATATGACCTAAAACATCATCAGATTTTCACACAAGTCCTAAAAGTAGATAAAGAGAACCCAGTTAAACAAATGAGACAAAAATATTATACTTGATCATTTATTTTTTGAGGAAAATGATCCAATATTACATATTAGTGAGTGGCAAAAGTATGTGAACCTTTGCTTTCAGTATCTGGTGTGACCCCCCTGTGCAGCAATAACTGCAACTAAACGTTTCCTGTAACTGTTGATCAGTCCTGCACACCGGCTTGGAGGAATTTTAGCCCATTCCTCCATACAGAACAGCTTCAACTCTGGGATGTTGGTGGGTTTCCTCCACATTAAACTGCTCACTTCAAGGTCCTTCCACAACATTTCAAGTCATTGGATATAAGGTCAGGCTTTGACTTTGGCCCATTAAAAAACATTAACTCTATTCTTCTTTAAAACCATTCTTTGGTAGAACGACTTGTGGCTTAGGTCCGTTGTTCCCTTGCTGCATGACTCAACCTTCTCTTGAGATTCAGTTCATTGACAGATGTGTCCCTGACATTTTCCTTTAGAATTCTCTGATAAATTCAGAATTCTGTTCCATCAAGATGGCAAGAGCCGCCCTGGCCCAGATGCAGCAAACAGGCCCCAAACCATGACACTCACTACCATCACCATGTTTCACAGATGGGATCCGGTTTCTTATCTGGAATGCAGTGTTTTTCCTTTCCCTCCAACATAACGCTTTTTCCTTAATCTTAAGGTCACATCTTTTGCCACTCACTAACCTGTAATAAGGACCTTTTTTCTCAATAAATAAATGATTAAATATAGTTTGTCTCATTTGTTTTTAACTGGATTCTCTTTATATACTTTTAGGACTTGGTGAAAATCCTGATGATGTTTTAGATCATATTTATGCAGAAATATAGAAAATTCTATCCCCTAAAGGGTTTTCACCACTTTCCAATCAACCACTGTAACCTATGCAGAAAGCCTACCTAAGTATAATTTAAAGTACTCCATTTTTAGCACAGTTAGAACACTTAACACAATTAAAGTTAGCTTTTGTACTGGTTTTTTGTATACTTATAGTACTATAAGTACAAAAAGTCGTACAAAAATTAGTAGTTCCATTTTATCACTGTTTAAGTGTTTTGATGATTGGTGTGGCTATAAGTACACTTTAGTGCACTGTAGCCTAATCAACTTTAGTACACTTGAGTCTATTTTTTGTCACTAGGGAACAACACTAGAAGTACACAAAGGAAAAGATGCTCCATAAGGATGTAATAATAATGATACCATAAAGACTTTATAATAATCTGTCACAGCTGTAAATGTGTCCTCAGAGATCCTCTTAATCCCCATCAGCAGCATTGTTAATGGCTATAAAGAATGGTGGAGCCACTGAATAATGGATAAAGGAGTGATAGTAAGTTAACACAATTGTGACTCAAAAAGTCCCTGTCTGAAGCTTAAAAACAGCCTAATTCACGCTCCTCCTCGGCATAACCACATTAATAGCTTTAGGGAATAAAATAGTATCTTAATGGGTGACAACAATGAAATGTAAAGTAACACATTTGCAGTACTAGAGCATCCAAAACTAGTAAAATACTTAATTTGATAGATTACTTGAGGTTTAAATTCAATATATGGAGTTACAGTATAGATTTACATGACCTTAACTACTGGTCAAGCAGGAATAACTCAGGATCAACTCTTGTATTTTAGGAAGTCATCCAACCAAAGATAAACACTGTTGTATTTACTGCACTCTACTGCACATGCAGTTTGTAAATAATCACTGTACCAAATCAGCAGACTGGGGCTCAAGGGTACTGGGCAAGCCAGCACTACACTCTGACCTGCAAGAGTGGCAGTAGGTGTAAACTGGCTTGTTGTGACTGGAGAGACTGGTGTTTTCCAAAGCGCTGTGGGGCTAATCAGCCATGGATGAGTCACAACTGCCTGGCAAAGCTTATAGGGCTGAACTTTTCCATCATCAAGTACCGCTGAGTTAGTTCTCCATTTAATATTAACTAATTCACAAAAAAAATTAATGTTTTATAACCTGCTTTTACTCATCCTTACCTGGGGTGCCTGTAATTGTGGAGGGGAAAGTATGGGCATCTGTCTGTTGTTTGACTGCATCTGGTGCTAGCAAACACCTCTTATGAGTTAAACACTACCCAAATAAGGGTAAATAATCTTTCAATATTACAACATTTAGGACAACCAGAGAGGTAAAAGTTAATTTGACTATGACACACTGTTGAAATGCAAAGGCATTAAATAATTAAAATTGTGTTGGGTTTAAACATGTTTTACTTCCCATTAGAGCTCTGTGAAATTCCCTGGAATTGTGCTGTGCCCTTAAGGCTCCATATGCTTGGTTAATTTGGACACTACAACACACAGGGTAGAACAACAGGGCATTGCAAGCCATCTGCTTTGCCACTCCCTGTCTTATTATTTAGACAGTAAACATCACCTAGCATTTGAACACACTGAACTATACCTACATACAAAGCATTATATCTTAATTGAGTGAATACACACACAACATATCCTGGTGATTGTTACTGCACATTGCTAATTACGTAATAGTTTGCATGGATGTATTTAAGAGACAGCTACAGTACTCTCAGTTATTTTATATGGCCTTTTGCTTATTGTGTTGCTTATCTGACTGGCTGCATCAGGTATGTGGCAGCTTGATTATAAAGCCAAATAACAGACTATGTGCAGTAAACTATCTTTAGTTAATTATATTCTGAATAGCCATAGCTGAGGTTTGAAAGTTTGCAAACTGATATTCCACCAATGGATTGCTCAGTTCTACCATATTTAGTGAAATGTAAAAAGTCCTGCCATTGTGTTTTGTTTGCAGCTGAGAGAAAGGCTATAGGCAATGACATTGTGGCTATTGTGTTTTTCAAGAAGAAAACACGTACAACGGCGTAGGCCGTTGGTGCCAGAATGATTGCATCAATTTCCTGCCATGCCTTATTGTGGTTTTGTGCAAGTGGAGAATCCTGCAACGGACATGTACTTTATAGGTGACAAATGCACTTGTTTTGAAATCGGATTACAATTGTGTAAGCATTTTTTAGTATATTCCATATAAATTGTATATTATCTTTTGAATACATTGTTTTGAATATGTTGTTTTTTTTTCCTATATACTGTATACAACTTTATTAATTGCAGGTCTCCGTGACAGCAAGAGATGACGTGCCTTTCTTCGGGCCTGCTCTCCCAGGCCCAGCCATTTTCAAAAAAGTGAGAGACATATTAAAACCAGATTGACTGTGTTTTTTTCCTTATGCCAGTATAAGAGGATTATTTGCAACATGATATGAATGCTATCACATTTTGTTCCATCTCTAGGGTCCAGAGTTCCATGAGTTCCTCCTGACAAAACTCATTAATGCTGAATATTCCTGTTACAAGGCAGAGAAGTTTGCCAAATTGGAGGTGAGGAAAGGAGCATTTCTCCTCATATATGTCATGATTCTGTGCGAATATATGAAGGTAGCTCTGCCATGATATTTTCGTACTCGTACATTAATAAATTACTATATTACTGTTACTGGGACTGTGGTAGCCCAGCGGGAAAGGTACTGGACTATGGACCAGAAGGTCTAGGGTTCAAATCCCACCTCTGCCAAGCTGCCACTGTTGGGTGCTTGAGCAAGACCCTTAACCCACAATTGCTTGGATTGTAAGACTGTATCAATTGTAAGTCGCTCTGGATAAGGGCATCTGCTAAATGCTGTAAATATAAATGTTATCATGTTTTTCTTTAATTCTTTTAATGGCTAAGATGCAGCGTTATCTTTTATCACCAGCATTCAGCAACAAATCCAGACTTCTGTGATACAAATAACTATTCTTTCTCACTCACAAACTGACTGATCATTTGACAAAACATTAAAGTCATCAGTGGTACAGTTTATTGCTCAATGACATTTGACATTTTTAGTGTTTAGAAGATGCCATATTCAGACTTAAACGAGTGCTTTGTACTCCCCTGCATCAGGCAGTCAGCCTCTAACAGCAATTTCCAATGGCAAAACATATTTTTATGGTGGAAGCCTTCCTGTAAGTACAGGTATATGGTGCTTAAGGCCTACGATATGTTCTGTGAAACTGCACGTTATGCGATCTACAGTAGAGTGTATCTGCTGTACCCCATATTATGTACTGTAGTTAGCAAAGCTATATGGGATACTGTAGTGTACTGGTATGGACTAAGTAGGCAAGATACTGTACAATACTGTTGTCATATCATCCCATCCACAGCCAAGCTATACTGGCTACAGACATCTGCAACTGTCTCAAAATCAATGTGTGGTTTCATCTGTGCATCCGTGAAGTGGTGTGCAGATCTAGTGCAGATCTCACCTTGGGGTTTATTTTCAAACTGCCCAACACTTTTCTTTCTTGTGTCAAAATTATACACTGCCTGGCCAAAAAAAAAGGTCGCCACCTGGATTTAACTAAGCAAATAGGTAAGAGCCTCCCATCGGATAATTACTGCACTGTGATTATGTTTCAGCTGGCAACGAGTTATTTAACTCTAACTGATTCAGTGAGTAGCTTCTCATTTGTTAAACAACCATGTCGAAAGACATCCTGTGGTCGTGGAAAAGATGTTAATCTGTTTCAGAAGGGTCAAATTATTGGTATGCATCAAGCAGAGAAAACGTCTAAGGAGATTGCTGAAACTACTAAAATCGGGTTAAGAACTGTCCAACGCATTATTAAAAAGTGGAAGGACAGTGGGGAACATCATCTTTCGAGGAAGGAATGTGGTCGGAAAAAAATCTTGAAAGATCGTGATTGGCGATCACTTAAACCTTTGGAGAAATCAAATTGCAGAAAAACAACAGAAGAACTCGGGGATATGTTTAATAGTGAAAGTAAGAGAATTTCCACATGCATAATGTGAAGGGAACTGAAGGGATTGGGACTTAACAGCTGTGTAGCCTTAAGAAAAGCACTTATCAGTGAGGCTAACCAGCAAAAACGGCTTCAATTTGCTAGGGAGCATAAAGATTGGACTCTGGAGCAATGGAAGAAGGTCATGTGGTCTGATGAGTCTGATTCACCCTTTTCCGGAGTGATGGGCGCATCAGGGTAAGAAGGGAGGCGGCTGAAGTGATGCACCCATCATGCCTAGTGCCTACCATACAAGCCTGTGGGGGCAGTGCTGTGATCTGGGGTTGCTGCAGTCAGTCAGGTCTAGGTTCAGCAATGTTATGCGAACAAGGAATGAGATCAGCTGACCACCTGAATATACTGAACCACCAGATTATTCCATTAATGGATTTTTTTCTTCCTTGATGGCACGGACATATTACAAAATGACAATGCCAGGATTCAGCAAGCTCAAATTGTGAAAGAGTGGTTCAGGGAGCATGAGACATCAATTTCACACTTGGATTGGTCACCACAGAAACCATTGAGAATATTTGGGATGTGCTGGAGAAGACTTTGCACAGTGGTCCAAATCTCCCATCATTAATACAAGATCTTGGGGAAAGATTAATGCAACTGTGAACAGAAATAAATGTTGTGACACTGCAGAAGCTTGTGGAAATGATAACATACTGAATACATGCTGTAATCAAAGCTAAAGGTGGTCCAATGAAATATTAGAGTGTGTGGCCTTTTTTGGCCAGGTAGTGTAGATATATTACTGTAGTAATGGCCACTGTACATACTGTAAGTGGGTATTGTCAAATATTGGTTTTCTACTCGATGTACTGCATACTCCTCTGTATCATGTGTCATGGCTGATAATCACTGAAACCACTGGAAAACAGTAGAATTTAGGCTTTGAATTAGGTTTAGAATCAGGTTTGTCACAATTTTTTTGTGTGTTTGTTTGTGTGCTGTAGCGCATGTGGAATCTGGCAGTATGTGGGAGAAAAAAAATGACTTAATCTTGAAATTGACTGTATAGTTATTATCAAGATGGCTTTAACTAAAGGGTTATACGCAACAAATTACAAAGTTCACATGCTTTGAAGATATTCAGCTAGGCTACTGTATATTTTTTCTTGTATTAAAGCATGCTGTATTGTATATTAATCTGCAGGAGAGAACACGCTCTGCCCTACTGGAGACACTGTATGAGGAGCTGCATGTAAACAGCCAGTGCATGATGGGCCTAGGTGATGAGGATAAACTAGAGAATGGAGCACCAGGAGGAGGAGGCTTCTTTGAGTCATTTAAGGTACTGTTAGCTATGAGTCTCTCTTCTGAATGGTTCTCTAGTATCACCACCTTATATTGTGACACAAAATATACTAGCATTTTGTCACTCCTTTTCTGTAATTAACTCATCTGCCCACCATTCTTTATCTTACTCAATTACTTTGTGCTTTTAATCTACTTATAGTGTTCCACCCTTGCTGTCAATCATCTCACTCTGTGTGTGTGTGTGTGTGTGTGTGTGTGTGTGTGTGTGTGTGTGTGTGTGTGTTTCTATCTTTAGAGAGTCATTCGCAGTAGGAGTCAATCGATGGATGCTATGGGCCTAAGCAGTAAGAAGCCCCACACTGTCTCTACCAGCCATAGTGGCAGCTTTACACACAATCCACCAGACACCCCTAAAACACCAGGCATTGTGAGTATTGATATTGACATTCATTTACTAGTAAGAATTGGTCAGTGTACCTTGGACATATCCAATTTAGAAAGATGAAAGAGGTCTGCAATTTTCATCATAGGTACACTTCAACTATGAGAGACAAAATGAGAAAAAAATCCAGGATATCACATTGTAGGATTTTTAAAGAATTTAACTTTAAATCATGGTGGAAAATAAGTATTTGGTCAGCCACAAACAAGCAAGATTTCTGGCTCTCACAGACCTGTAACTTCTTCTTTAAGCAGCTCTTCTGTTCTCCACTCGTTACCTGTATTAATGGCACCTGTTTGACCTCGTTATCTGTATAAAAGACACCTGTCCACAGCCTCAAATAGTCAGACTCCAAACTCAACCATGGCCAAGACCAAAGAGCTGTTGAAGGACACCAGGAAGAAAATTGTAGACCTGCACCAGGCTGGGAAGAGTGAATCTACAATAGGCAAGCAAGTTAGTGTGAACAAATCAACTGTGGGAGCAATTGTAAGAAAATGGAAGACATTCAAGACCATTGATAATCTCCCTTGATCTGGGGCTCCAAGCAAGATCTCATCCCGTGAGGTCAAAATGGTCATGAGAACGGTGAACAAAAATCCCAGAACTACACGCAGGGACCTGATGAATGACTGTAGAGAACTGGGACCAAAGTAACCAAAGGCTTACCGTCAGGAAGAAACACACTACGCTGAGAGGGGGACTCAGGTCCTGCAGTGCCAGACGTGTCCCCCTGCTTAAACCAGAACATGTCCAGGCCCGTCTGAAGTTTGCCAGAGAGCATATGGATGATCCAGAAGAGGAGAGAATATGAGAGAATATCATGTGGTCAGATGAAACCAAAATAAAACTTTTTGGTAAAACTCAACTCATGTTTGGAGAAAGAAGAATGCTGAGTTGCATCCCAAGAACACCATACCTACTGTGAAGCATGGAGGTGGAAACATCATGCTTTAGGGCTGTTTTTCTGCAGAGGGGACAGGATGACTGATCCGTGTTAAGGGAAGAATGAATGGGGCCATGTATCGTGAGATTTTAAGCTGAAACCTCCTTCCATCAGTGAGAGCATTGAAGATGGAACGTGGCTGGGTCTTCCAGCATGACAGTGATCCCAAACACACAGCTCATGCAACGAAGGAGTGGCTCTGTAAAAAGCATGTCAAGGTCTTGGAGTGGCCTAGCCAGTCTCCAGACCTCAACCCCATATAAAATTTGTGGAGGGAGTTGAAAGTCCATGTTGTCCCAAAACATCACTGCTCTAGAGGAGATCTGCATGGAGGAATAGGCCAAAATACCCGCTACAGTGTGTGCAAACCTGGTGACGACTTACAGGAAACCTTTGACCTCTGTCATTGCCAACAAAGGTTATGTTACAAAGTATTGAGTTGAATTTTTGTTATTGACCAAATACTTATTTTCCACCATAATTTACAATTAAATTCTTTAAAAGTCCTACAATGTGGTTTTGTGGACTTTTTTTCTTCTCATTTTGTCTCTCATAATTGAAGTGTACATATGATGAAAATTACAGACCCTTGCACAATCAGTGGCTGACTAAATACTTTTTTGCCAAATTGTACATAACCTCTGGGTAACTGGAGTGACTTGTACTGTGTGTGCGTAAAAAACAAACTTACCAGCTACATAAGAATACTAATTTATCAAACTAAAAAGCATGTTATCTTTGTCTGGAAACAATTTCACTTCACACTCAGTTCAGGTATGTGCAGTTTTGGCCATTAAGATAGAAGCTGTGTAATAACTGTGTGACTCCACCAAACCACAGTGAGTTAGACTGTGTACATATAAAAGCAGTGCAAAACCATTGTTACCCTTCCAAGGAATGGTCAAAAGAGCAAGGTGTATAAAAGTCCACAAGGTAACAAAGAAACTTAGAGTAACTTGTAGGCAACTAGAAGCCTCTTTCACATTGCCTAATTTTAAAGTTTATGATTCCACCATTGAGACCAACAGTGGTGTACATTACCAAGCCAGAAGGCTGATGGAAAAGCATTTTGTGGGTAGATGAGACCAAAATAGGATGTTTTGGTTTAAATTAATAGGGTAATGCCTGGAGAATAGAAAACACTGCATTCCAGAATATGAACCTTATCCCGTCTGAAACATGGTGGTAGTAGTATCATTTTTTGGGTTTGGACAGCTTGCCACCAACATCCTACAGCTGAAGTTGTTCAGTACAGAGGAATAGGCAAAATATCCTCCAAGCCCATGTGCGGGACTGATCAACAATTACCAGAAGCATTCATTTTCCTCCATAAATAAAAACCTAAAAATATGAAATATATGAATATATTAATAAATAGCATTAATTCATGCAGTATTTCATGAGTGAGCAATCATGAATTCATACTCGTAATACATCATGAGTCATCATGACTATGCATAAAGTCAGGGTTTCTCATACATGCCTTTATGCAGGAGCAATATATGAATGTAGTAATTATGGTGGAACATGAATGTTAAGGATAAATAAATTATTACTTCATCATGAGTTCATGATGTTTGTGGTCCTCAAAGTAAACTGTTAGGTAATATTTTTGTCTTTTTAATTTTTGTTTGTTTTATTGGGTTTTCTTTTAGGACTTGTGTGAAGATCTTGTAAAAAAATTGAAATGAGTCACAAACTCTCACGCAACACTGTAGGGGAAATGTAGGTCTTTGTTTCAGGGTAGCACTAGCGCCAACACCAGAAATGTCTGTAGGTTGAGGAAATTCTTTGTCTATACAGGGGTGTTACTAGAGGTTTATGAATGGGGAGCTAAGTTTTGACTAGGGGGCTCTAGGAACATTCACTCACACACACAATTGCTGCCTTACACAAAGTGTTAGGTAGTAAAGCGGTGCAGAGTGATAGCCCTATCACAGAACATTCAACATTTCAGTTTCAGGAACGTTATGTGGCAGCAGTGCCTTCACCAGGTCCAAGTGCCTCAAAGTTCATTACATTGTGAGGATGGAGACAGATATCACAGTTTGAATAAGAGAGAATAAATAAGAATAACTATTTACGAATTAAACTAATAATGCATATTTATTTGGGGTGGTGGGTGTGGGTAAAGAACATTTGCAGGGGTGTAAACACATCCATGTGTCTGTATATTTAATGGAGTTTTAATTGATATTGAAATTACAGCAATACACACGAGAGCTCAATCAGAATGTATTTATTCATCCTACCGACTAAGAACTAGGAAACAGTAGTATTTACAGTGTTTAAGAAAGTTCATTACCACTGCAATACCAGAAGTGTTTGTGCTCGTGTTTGTGGGTCTGTATGACTATGTCTGTGTGTGTGTGTGTGTGTGTGTTTGTCTGCATGCGTACGTGCACCTTAAGCCATATGGTCAGAGTGCAAAACAAAGAAAGGAAATGATGTTAATAAAATGCTAACGATTTCTGTTTCTGAGTATTATTAGTAAATGAAACAAGTGTTGAGAACGATTTGCTGAGTTACATAACATTTAACATCAGGAACATCAGTTATTTGTTGATTCAATAAAATGCCTATACTTGTTTATTAAGAATAATGGAGGACAGGTTGAGTGAGTTCTAAATATAAAAACTGAAATGTGTTCAGATAGAAAATCTTTACTGGATATAATCCCCTCTGGAACACTACAAATTACAGAAGTCACTGATGCTGTGTATTTGGTGCTTTCAGTTGCTATCCCTAAAACAGAGCCACATCTTGATTGCAGCCTGGTTTCTCCTCCACAGTCTCTAATTATCCCTGGGAAGAGTCCGACCCGAAAGAAATCAGGCCCATTCAGCTCCAGACGAAGTAGTGCCATTGGCATTGAGAATATTCAGGAAGTGCAGGAGAGAAGGTAAGAAGAGGAAACCAAGCATCAGTTTTTATTTCTTTGTAAGCGTAGTTGTGGTGCAGAACTGGTGATTGTGTGTATTGCAGCAGTAGGGAGGTTTCTCCCAGCACACAGATAACACCTGACGGTGGTCACGCATTTCAGGAGCCAAAGTCCAACAACTCGTCCAATCACAGCTCACCTGAGATGCCCACTACCAGGACTGGGTGAGCAACCATGTGAACATGAAAGAGTTGATTTTATTTTAATATACAGTTTCAGCATTATGCATGTGACAGTTGCAATTATATGGATTTGCAAAGTGTCACTGAAATTATGTCATAGAGACAGCATGCATATTCGGCCATGTGACCTGTTAGGGAGAAAGCAGACTAAAAATAAACTAAAAAATAATTGAGGCTTAAACAACTCCTGTCAAAAAATATTAAATCACCACACGTAGAGGATGCTGACCCAGTTTTTTACTTCAGAGCAAATAAATCACAGATATGACAGTAAATGATTTTGTTTAATAGCTGAACATTCTGGCTTGAAGTAGCATAACTCAA
>JAJAGP010005143.1:0-12919 GCA_025084515.1 Ancistrus triradiatus
CGAATTTGCCTGTTCAAGCTATCACAGATGCAGCCTAGCCGACAAAAAACCTGACCACATGAAGCTCCATCTTGATTTCTCACATGGTAACTTGGATTCTTCTCTGTTTTCTGAGAATATTGAAAACACAAGTCAAAGATATAATTCAGACTTGAAGTTTCTGCAGGCCCACAGATTTACAGCATTTTTAACTTCATCTTTTTACCATACATGTGCCCAGATTAAGACCTTCAACCATTTCACCTACAGTGGTGCCTGAAAGTTTGTGAACTCATTACAATTTTCTATATTTCTGCATAAATATGACCTAAAATATTATCAGCTTTTCACCCAAGTCCTAAAAGTAGATAAAGAGAACCCACTTAAACAAATGAGACAAACATATTATACTTGGTCATTTATTTATTGAGGAAAATGATCCAATATTACATATTAGTGAGTGGCAAAAGTACGTGAACCTTTGCTTTCAGTATCTGGTGTGACCCCCCTGTGCAGCAATAATTGAAACTAAACACTTCCTGTAACTGTTGATCAGTCCTGCACACCGGCTTGGAGGAATTTTAGCCCATTCCTCCATACAGAACAGCTTCAGCTCTGGGGTGTTGGTGGGTTTCCTCACATTAACTGCTCACTTCAGGTCCTTCCACAACATTTCCATTGGATTAAGGTCAGGACGTTGACTTGGCCATTCCAAAACATTAACTTTATTCTTCTTTAAACATTCTTTGGTAGAACGACTTGTATGCTTACGGACGTTGTCTTGCTGCATGACCCACCTTCTCTTGAGATTCAGTTCATGGACAGATGTCCTGACATTTTCCTTTAGAATTCTCTGATATAATACAGAATTCATTGTTCCATCAATGACGGCAAGCCGTCCTGGCACAGATGCAGCAAAACAGGCCCAAACCATGATACTACCACCACCATGTTCCACAGATGGGCTGAGGTCCTTATGCTGGAATGCAGTGTTTTCCTTTCTCCAAACATAACGCTGTTGTTTTAACCCAAAAAGTTCTATTTTGGTCTCATCTGTCCACAAAACATTCTTACACTAGCGCTCTGGTTGTTCACCTGATCTTTAGCAACCTGCGGACGAGCAGCAGTGTTCTTTTTTGAGAGCAGTGGCTTTCTCCTTCCAACCCTGCCTTGCACACTATTGTTGTTCAGTGTTCTTCTGATGGTGGACTCATGAACATTAGCCATGTGAGAGAGGCCTTCAGTTGCTTAGAAGCTACCCTTGGGTCCTTTGTGACTCGTCAACTATTACACCCCTTGCTCTTAGAGTGATCTTTGTTGGTCGACCACTCCTGGGTCCAACGGTCTTGAATTTCCTCCATTTGTACACAATCTGCCTGACTGTGGATTGGTGGAGTCCAAACTCTTTAGAGAGGCTTTTGTAACCTTTTTCCAGCTTGATGAGCATCAACAACTTTTTCTGAGGTCCTCAGAAATGTCTTTTTTGTTCGTACACTTGAACGTGTTGTGAAGGGCAAAGTTTGATAGATCCCTGTTCTTAAAATAAAGCAGGGTGCCCACTCACACCTGATTGTCATCCCATTGATTGAAAACACCTGACTAATTTCACCTTCAAATTAACTGCTAATACTAGAGGTTCACATACTTCTGCCACACGAATATGTAATGTTGGAAATATTGGATCATTTTCCTCAATAAATAAATGATCATGTGTAATATTTTTGTTTCATTTGTTTAACTGGGTTCTCTTTATCTACTTTTAGGACTTGTGTGCAAATCTGATGTTTTAGGTCATATTTATGCAGAAATAGACAATTCTAAAGGGTCCATAAACTTAAGCACCACTGTACACTCCCAGGTTAAAAAAAAAAGGTGGGTCAAGCCCAAAACAGCAAAATATGAAGTTTTTAGTGGTCAGAACTACAAATCATAAGCAAGAAAGACAGTATGGGATGGCTTTTGCCTTTGAGTTCTTGAAGCTATGTGGGTAAACTTGAACACAGCTTTTTACAGTAAGGAGAGTCAATACTGTTCCACCTAGCACTGATAGCTTCAAACTGCTGAGCAGCTGAAAATTCTCTACATGGATTAAATCTGGACTCTCACTCAGCAAAACAACCCAAGTCTGATAGACTTGTTCTCAAGCCACTTCCTTGAAATGTGATCAGAGGCACCGAGTGTGTTTACATGCACTTAATAATCCGATAGATGTTTTTTGTCAGGTTTTGACAGTAATCCAGACAACAAGTTTACATACACTTGGGTAATTAGATAATAGGAAAACTCCGAGTTTACAGGACTCTGGCAATAATCAGGTTTCTACTTGATTATATCACCAATCAATAATCTCACAGAAGGATGTGACATGAATTAGATTTTATCAAACAGCTACTTAAAAATGTCTCTGCTAAGTTTCATACCATCTATAAGATGAAGAATATGCAAATTCTTCATTTCCTTGAGCAATACTGCATTTACCTCCAGGGTTGCCAGATCCCACAATAGAAACAAGCAACCAAGTCTATGGAAACAAGCCTAAAAGAAGCAAACTGACTCCAACATAAAACAAAGCACAGAACAGGCAATCTACTACTATGTAAGAGTGACCACTTGAGTTAAAACAATCTTGTATATTTTCATTTTAACTTCAGAGGTTAAACAAAACCAACCTGCAAAAATAATGGACAGAAACAGGATCAGGGATCAAGCTCAAATATGCAACTACACTTTAGAAACAAGCCCCAAAACATGCAACCAGCAACTACCAATATTTGTAAGCAATTTTATAGGAAAATAAGTTAAAAATTGCTTGGAATAAGCAGACCTTGCAGCTGTGTTTGATTCTGCTAGCCGCTTTTGTGACAGCTCTACATTCCGGTTGGGTTTATGTGCATGCACAGACTAAGAAAATCGACTGAAATCACTGAAACATGAACTGAGAAATACATTTACTGAGGTAAAATCCAGATCTCATTATCTGATTTCTTATTCCCATTTTCAGACCGTAATCCGATTTAAGAAATCAAAGTACAGGTAGTCCCCTATTTTACGATAGGGATACATTCCGATAAATCCATCGTAAACCAAATATATATAATAATATATAATGTACATTTCATAGCGTAGCCTACATTAAACATGCTTAAAACACTTACTTTAACCTACAGTTTGGCAAAATCATCAACTCAACGCTTATTTTATAATAAAGTGTTCGGTATCTTGTGTAATTGACTAAATAATGTGTTGAAAAGTGAAAAACAAAAAATTGTTATACAGTACTGTAGGGGTACTCACCATTAAATGTACACAGATGAAAGCACACTGGTCCTGAGGAATGTTTGAAGAACGTGGTAAAATTAATTGCTGGACGATGATGACGACGACGATGATGATGATGATGACGACGACGACGATGGAGATGGAGATGCCATATAGACAAGGTCATCGATTTCGCTCTCTTCTGAAGTGGCTTGCAAATGGCTGGTAGAAGGCATTGGGGAATCTGCAGCTTTCTTCAGGAAAATATCAATTTCAGGCTGGACAGTTTGTCTCTTCATTTCATTATAAACTTCTTTATAGCAGGCAAGAGCATTCTGAATCTGCCCGTCAACTCTAGCGAATCTCCTGTAATTGATGTCCATCTCCTCTAACATCTGTGTGCCCCTGGCAATAGTAGAAAACGCCTCGGCCAGTTTTCTTGCAGTGAACTATTGGATGTTGGGTAGAACTTCTCTTTCCCTTCTTGGTCTGCTTCAGTGCCTTCTTTCTCTCTTCCTCCAGTTCGATGAGCTCCTCATTGGAAAGCATGTCAGCCTCAGCGCGAACTAGTTCATGGATGTCCTCTGCAGTAACGTACAGTTCAAGTTCTTTCCCAAGCACCAATATCTTGCTGGTGACGATTTCATCAATAGCAGAATCTCGGTCAAAATCTTCGAATGCATTCACATGCGTCTTCAAAATCGCCTTCCAAATCCCTTTCATGCATTCCGGTGTTACTTCTTCCCATGCTGCACTGATCGTCCAGATACTATTGTGAATGTTAAATTCCTTCCAAAACTCTCGAAGCGTTTTGCCAGTTTCAGTCACTCAAACAGCCTGGGCAAAGGTGTGTTGTGGACATAGATAGTATGCTTTGAATGCAGCTATCGCACCTTGGTTCATTGGTTGAATGAGTGTGGCTACGTTTGACGGCATGGAAACAACCTTTACATCCTGATGCATGTCGTCGATATACTGTGGATGTCCTGGCACATCGTCCAAAATCAGAAGAATCTTGAATGGGATATTGTTTTCACTACAATATTCTCTGGCCTGTGGAACAAAACAGTTCAAAAACCAATCCTCAAACAATGGCACTGTCATCCATGCTTTCTTGTTATGGCGATAAAAGACGGGAAGCGTATCCTTGCTCACATCCTCGAATGCTGCAGGGTTCTCAGAGTGGTAGATTAAGAATGGCTTCAGCTTGAACCCAGCAACATTTCCACCCAACAGCAGCATCATACGGTCTTTGAACGCCTTGAATCCAGGCATTTTCTTGGACTCTTGATGAATGTATGTACGCTCCGGCATACGCTTCCAGAACAAGCTCGTTTCATCTACGTTAAATATTTGCTCAGGCAAATAATTTTCTTCCACAATTATCCGATGTAGCTCTTCCTTAAACACTTCGGCAACTTCATGATCAAGATCTTCGTAATCAGCATCTTCTTGATCAGCATTCGCTGCTTCAACGATGACCTTTACATTAGGAAAGTTATGCCGCCTTTTGAAGCGCTGGAACCAGCCGTGACTTGCTGAGAACTGCTGCATGTAGGTAGGGTCATCGGCACGTTGTTTAAGAGCTTCAAAAAGACTTCTTGCCTTAGCCTGGATTGCGAGCAGACTAAGCGGCTTCCGATTCTGAATGTGGTCTTCAATCCACGTAACAAGTAATTTCTCCATCTCATCGATAGGCCCAGCTCTTTGTTTCGAGATGATGGTGGATTTCATCGATGCTGAAGATTTCACAGCATCACTAATCCGCTTCTTATCCTTTATTATTGTTGAGACTGTAGAATGCGAGAGTCCAAGTTCCAGTGCGATGGCCATTACAGACATGCCGTCTCCGTGCTTCAAGATAATCTCAAGTTTCTCCTCAAGAGTAATTGCCTTCCTCTTCTTCTTCTCACCACCAACAGGAGACACAGATGGGCGTTTCGTAGACATGATGGATAACACATAATGTAGATATAAGAGGATATCCAAAAAAATTTAGCAACACAGAACACTATAATAGGTACAGCTTTGGCGTATCGATTGTATACACTAGAGACCACATTGTGGACTGAGGGAGCTGCTGCTCAGCTCAGTCAGCTGGCTGCTGCCCAGGAAAAAGACACGAAATTCAAAATTCAGAACGAGGTTTACGCCGATTGTGTATTTGTGTATTATCGGATTCCCATCATAAAGTCGAAACATCCTAAGACAGACCGGTGTAAAATGGGGACTACCTTTAGGCTGTTTACATGACCACTTGAATAACCAGATAACTGCAGAAACCAGATAATGATCGGATTATTAAATGCATGTAAACACAATCAGTATCTCGCTGGAAAAAAATTCACATCTGGTTGTTCCTCTTTACAATAGTTTTTCAACTGTGGGAGGCAAACCTTTCTCCAATTTTCTCCTACACCCACAGAAGATCCACAATACAACTCTCATCATCTTCATATCACACAACTCTGCTGAACCACTCAATCAAACTGTCTTTGATGTTTTCTCATACAGCAACTGCTTTTTAGCACACCTTCTGCACACAAACCTGCATGAGACAATCTTAAGGTAATTGCTTTTCTTCAAAGAGTCTTGTTTTCTAAGATCATTTTGGGCTTGGACCTCTTTTGCCCAGGAGTGCATCTTAAAAGCAAAACAAATCTGCATAGGCCAACTTAATTAAAATGTTAGTCTAAGCGTTGTTGTTTGGGCAATTGACAAATATTTTAGTTACTTGCATGACAACCATTTATTGTGGCCTCTCTATCGTTTTCCTTTAAATGACCCTTCACATTACACTACTTTCCATTTAATGGAAGACACTGATATACAGATTAGGTTCACCAGAGTACTAAAATAAACAAACAATGCAAAATATGACCCATAGTATGACCTACCTGGAAATTGAGAAGTGAAGTGAGGGCAAACTTTGCTCTTTTCTTGGTAATGTGTGTTTGAGTTTTGCCCCGATGGAAAGACTCTTCTTCCATCTCATGTAGGATGAGCTTGCTCTGAGATCTAGCAGGGACCGTTGGAAAGTACCCGCTACTATTATGACTTGCACTGGAGTTACATTTCTGATAAGGCTTGCTAGAATGCCTTTTAATTACATGTCTTGGAGGGGAGCAAGTAGTATGGCTGCCAACTGCAGACGCGGCATGTGCAGGAGCTTGAACTGGTTGGGTAAAATGTCCTCCTTTCTCTTTACTTCCTTGGTGTCTGGCTGAAAGGAAAGGTGCAGCGTTTTGTTGAGATCCCTCAGTCTGAGGTGTGTGCAGGAGTTTGTCCACAGTGTTGCAACCAGCCTTGCTCGACAATCCAGACTGGCTTTTAAGTCGACTATCCAATGTGACCACATAACTGGTGCTTTTTGAAGGCAGCTGATATGACACGGGCAATGTAGAGCCAGAAGAGAAAACAGCAACACGACTGTTGATCTGCTGAGCTTCCTTTTCAAGATACTCATCCAGCATGTCACTACAGAATGCAGAAGAGTTTCCCAGACCTGTAAAGTAAAGGAATATTCAATCACAAACCTTTTAACCCTTTATTCTTTTTATCCTTTTTCACATAAGTCCTAAAAGAAGAAAATCCAGTTAAACAAATGACACACATTTTATACTTGGTCATTTATTTATTGAGGAAAATGATCCAATATTACATATTAGTGAGTGGCAAAAGTATGTGAACCTTTGCTTTCAGTATCTGGTCAGTATCAGTATCATCCCTCACAAAGACGTCGTTTGCTGGAGTTAAACTCTGCAGCTTTCATTAAACACCATCCACAGCTGATCAGAGCCTTGTTCATCTGACAGGTTTGTTGTCTGTCAAGTCCAGCTCTTAACCCAGCAAAGCTGCTGATGCTCTATTAATATGTCATTACATTTCTGCCTGATAAGATTAATATTAAGAGCTTCATCATACAATAAAACCGGATCCTAGACTTGTTATAACACCGGGATCTCACTCCGATTTGCTTCAGTCGATAGAATAGTGCATCCTAGTAACAGCCTGCCTTATAAACCCCGACCCATTTTATTTGCTGAATGTAAATAAACTTTCTTTTTAATGAATTAAAACTTACCAATCGATATATTTGTGTTAATTGCCTGTATAACAAACAGTTATATACATTATGAAACACTTAGTTCTACATTTACAGATCTGTTTCTCTACATACTCCATTAATCCCCTTCACTCTGTGCTCTAACGGTCAGGACCCCCACAGATCAGTACTATTTGGATGGTGGATCATTCTCAGCAATGCGCGGACACTGGTGTGGTGGTGTATTAGTGTTGCACTGGTACGAGTAGATCAGACACAGCAGTGCTATGACTCTTGACCGGTCTGATTTGTGCTATTGTGTGAAGTATTTGTGCATTAACCAGCTTTTATAGCCTGCATTGCCAGCATCTAACGTGCCGAACTTTGCTCAGGCCTGCCTAATACTGCAATGAATGCATGCCAACGTGTGCTTGGACTGACCAAAACAGCTTGCTTTGTGGGCAGCAAACTAGCAGACATAAAATAGAATTGGAATCACAAAAAGGTTCCATTTTGTAGGTTATATCTACAAAATGGCATGTGACATGTTACAAAATTGTAATATGATTGTAATATGGCCAGTAATAAATCCATAAAACGTGTCCAGGAAGCAAAATCTTTGTTGTCTGGTGTATTTGACATCATTTAGTTCCTTACCTTCAGACACAGAGGGTGTAGTGTTAAACTTCTCTCTCCAGCCCTTTATCTTTGTGGGATCACTTGTCTTTCCAGTCCGTGACACAAAAGGACCAGCAGTATCTAAACAAGCAATGCAGCAAATTTTAGACCGTTTTATGGTTCAAACAAATATGCATTATAAATATACACAGCTATAAGCTGTAAAAGTTTAAAACCAAACAAAAAATATATATTTAAAGTGAGATATATTTAAAGTCTGCTAAATGCTGTAAATGAGACGGACCTGACTGCTAGACTAAGCTTTCTATATTGGTAGGTTTGTTTGATTTATTCATTACGCCATACCACCAGCAAAGGCTATAATCATGGCAAGGCCCCAACAGTGACCACAACCTTATCGGGGCAGACAGTCATGTCAACCACATCCACAAGGGCTGAGAGCTACCATGCCCCATCCAGCTTAGATTCTATAGGTGTTGTTTATGATTCAGTACTTCCAAAGATCTTAAAGCTTTCTTTGATTGACCTGCACAAAACTTACCAAATTAAAGGCAGACCTAGTACTATTTAGGACAGTGATGATTATGGACATAACGCTTCCACGTAGGTGACAGAGGGGGGTTTTTGTCTTTCTGACCAATGCAGCAATGTAGATGATTTAGCTAATTTCACAGTTTTTGAAAGGGGTATATCTGCAGATAACATAAGCAGTAAGTAGAGACAGGCTGAATAATGGTTGTTCAGATCATTTGCTTAAACTACCATTTACAGGTCTTGCTAAAAACAGATGCGTTTTTCCTTAACAGCATTTTACTGACAAAAGCTAAAAAGTGATATACAAATACATACTCCGACATAAAAAGGTCTCAAAGCTGCAGAACTTCTAACTAGAAGTTACTTCTACACAATCATTAGCAGTTTTACCATGAACACTAGAGATTTCCATAATTTACCAGGAGAAGATGAGAGGCTCTTCTGAATAGATGGAGGAAAGGGTAATTGCACTCCCAGATACTGCAGGTCGATGGCTAACGCTGGATTCAGAAGACTCAGCTTCATGCCAACTGCAAGAAAAAAAAATGCAAACCAATTTCACATTGTATTGAGCACATCAATTAGTCTGTCACTCAGTCTATTCAGACACATGCAGTCTCTATACGCACCATCTTGGAGGAGTGGGTGAATGACCTGTCTGTGCTTCTGTCGTTTTAAATCAGCAAGTAAAATGTTCTCCAACTGATCAATTTCCTCTTCCATAGAAAGACTGCCATCTAAAAAAACAGAAAAATATAAGCATTAATTGAGACGTGTGTGTTGTACAGGTACAAGCCGATTAACACTAGAAGCGCCGACTGCTGGTCATTTGACCGCTGTGCCATCTTACTAGAAACACCGTGCCCGTTTGACCTACTTGTACCTATAAGCGCTGAGCAATGGTCATATGACCGCAGTGATTAAAAACCAACAATAATAATAATAATAATAATCTTTGCACCTGTTCAAATTCCAGAACACTCATTTCCTGACTTTTCATAGGTGTGTGCGTTTTATCGCCTGGGATCTTTAAATTTTGTAAATCACATCAGTACAACTTCGTTTCAAGCTCCTTGGTTCTTGTTTGCATGAACGTCATGCCAGGCTCGGGTTCGACCACATTATTTAAACTGCGATTCTTTTTTCTGTCACCAGGTGTTGCACGGAAGCAAGTGTTCGCTCTCACCAATACACACACGAAATATATTCTCACCAAACATACATACAGTGGGGCAAAAAAAGTATTTAGTCAGTCACTGATTGTGCAAGTTCTCTGACTTAGAAAGATGAGAGAGGTCCGTAATTGTCATCATAGGTACACCAACTATGAGAGAAAAAAATCCAAGAAATCACATTGTAGGATTTTTAAAGAATTTAATTGTAAATCATGGTGGAAAATAAGTATTTGGTCACCCACAAACAAGCAAGATTTCTGTCTCTCTCAGACCTGTAACTTCTTCTTTAAGAAGCTCTTCTGTCCTCCACTCGTTACCTGTATTAATGGCACCTGTTTGACCTCGTTATCTGTATAAAAGACACCTGTCCACAGTCTCAACCAGTCAGACTCCAAACTCAACCATGGCCAAGACCAAAGAGCTGTTGAAGGACACCAGGAAGAAAATTGTAGACCTGCACCACCCTGGGAAGGCAAGCAGGTTGGTGTGAATAAATCAACTGTGGGGAGCAATTGTAAAACAAAGAAGACCAGTGATAATCTCCTTCGATCTGGGGCTCCAAGCAAGATCTCATCCCGTAGGGTCAAAATGATCATGAGAACAGTGAGCAAAAATCCCAGAACTACACGAAGGGATCTGATGAATGACCTGCAGATGACCTGCCCAGACAGCTGGGACCAAAGAAAAAAAGGCTACCATCAGTAAACCAAAAAAAGAGAAAGAACGCCGAGAGGGGACTCAGATCCTGCAGTTGCCAGGCCTGTCCCCCTGGCTTAAGCCAGTACATGTTCCAGTCCCCTGGTCTGAAGTTTGCCAGAGAGAGAGCATATGGATGTCCCAGAAGAGGATTGGGGGAGAATATCATGTGGTCAGATGTGAAACAAAATAGACGTTTTTGGTAAAATATTTAAAATTCAACTGGCCGTGTATTGTGTTTTTGGAGGGAAAAAAGAATTTGCCGAGTTGCACCATACCTACTGTTGAAGCATGGGGGTGGAAACATCATGCTTTGGGGGTGTTTTTCTGCAAAGGAAACAGGGACGCGACCGATCCGTGTTGGAAAAAAAATGAACGGGAAGAATGAACGGGGCCTGTTGTTATCGTGAAATTTTCAAGCCAAAAACCTCCTTCCATCAGTGAGAGCAATTGAAGATGGAACGTGGCTGAGTCTTCCAGCATGACAATGATCCCAAACACACCGCTCGGGCAACAAAGGAGTGGCTCCGTAAAAAGCATTTCAAGGACCTGGAGTGGCCTAGCCAGTCTCCAGACCTCAACCCCATAGAAAATTTGTGGACAGAGTTGAAAGTCCGTGTTGCCCCAAAACAACTCTCTAGAGGAGATCTGCATGGAAGAATGGGCTAAAGTACCAGCTACAGTTTGTGCAAACCTGGTGAAGACTTACAGGAAACCTTTGACTTCTGTCATTGCCAACAAAGATTATGTTACAAAGTATTGAGTTCAACCAAATTTATTGACCAAATACTTATTTTCTACCATACTTTACAATTATATACAAGTCAATGACTTGTAGACAACCAACAAATGAAACGCAATAGATCTAATGCCTTTTATTTTGCAGATTTATGACAGTCATTACAGGCAGCAGAAGCATGAAACTGGATGATTACCTTTTCCCTATCAAGGCGCACTGTTTCACCCAGTACCACAAACCGGACTTGGGCTGTTAACCAAATTTAATATTAAATTCTGGGTTGCAGCCGATGTTGAAACAAAACATGTTGAACACAATTCTCTATAGGGATCGAAAACTTTACACGATTTACCAGGCTGAAATTACCCTAATGTATAAATAGAGCACGAATGTTAATATAATCATCAGGTGTGCATAAGATAACAGCAAAAGCAGCTAGGGCAACAGCACGCAAGTGACTTGGGTCCAAAACTCCTTCTCCGTTTGCGAAACTTATTCCCTGTGACAGAAATGTAAGCGACGTGTCTGTGGCAGATGCTCTAAGAATGCACCAACGCTGCATTTGGAATACTGATAGTGATGTATTGATAAAGCACAAGTTACAGGGAATTTGAGTTTGTCAGCAAATCAAACATTTCCGGACGGGCTCATCACGAGCATAGCAAAGACATCTCTGAGTGCTTACTGAGGAACTTTTGAGATCTGTTCCCGATATGCTTCATGATGCGGTCGTTAGGAGGGGGTAGGGATCACACCTAGACTATTGTTATAGGCAGTTGGTCCGATACCTCTCCAGGTGAAATGGAAATACAAAGCAGCGAGACGCACCACTCCCTGCTTCAAAAGACTGTGTAAAAGGAATTGCAGTGTCTCAAAATAGTTATTTTTGTTTGGACAATCATATTTACATTAGTTTACATAATGTATTTACATTCGTAGCTGTAGGCTAGTATCTTATATTTCCATATGTATTAAGACGAATGTAAGATGTGTGCTGTTTTATTGTTCTTCATGGTAAATAAAAGTAGCTAGTAGTAAAAGTACGCGGTGCTTACATTTTCTGTTAGATTCATGTGTATATTTAGTTTTAGCTGAGATTCATGATGGACTGCTGTAACCTGCTTGTAGTATGAACTGGTTTCGTGAAGGCATTCAAATGCGTAAAACTAACAATAGTCTATTGGGAGGGGGTTGGGAGGTGTTAATTGCGCGTGGGTGACTTGGCAAGCAGAGTGTGTGAATCTCCAAAAGGGGAAAACCAATCATAATCTGCCATACGGTGGTAACAAAGTTTGTGAACCCTTTAGAATTTCTATATTCCCACATAAATATGAGCAAAAACTTGATTATTTAAATCAGATTTTCACACAAGTCCTAATGTAGATGAAGAGAACCAAATTAAACAAATGTGATAAAAATATATTTGGTCACTTTTTTTATTAAAATGATCAAATACTACATATTTGAGTGGAAAAAGTGCTTAGATTTATTACGTGTGGAATTAGTTTTAGCAGAGAGTCATGACAGACTGTACAGGCTAATAGTACATGCTTTAGAAATTTCCATATTTCTGCACAAATATGACCTAAAACATCATCAGATTTTCACACAAGTTTTAAAAATAGCTAAAAAGAACCAATTTAAACAAATGAGACGGGGGGCGCTAGTGAGCCGGCAATGGAGTAGGACGCACTGTGAGGGGCTCCTGCCTAACTTTCTTTAAAAAAGTAAGTTTTATTGCGCTATATGCTGTATAATCGGCGTTTGAAAGCGGAAAAGTAACCCGGAGCCGGTACGAATAACAAATATCTCATCTATGGCCACTGGTCTCCGAAAGTTCAGGTACGACGGTAC
>JAJAGP010005143.1:13019-37194 GCA_025084515.1 Ancistrus triradiatus
CTCCTTCCATCAGTGAGAGCATTGAAGATGGAACGTGGCTGGGTCTTCCAGCATGACAATGATCCCAAACACACCACTCAGGCAACGGAGGAGTGGCTCCATAAAAAGCATTTCAAGGTCCTGGAGTGTCCTAGCCAGTCTCCAGACCTCAACCCCATTGAAAATTTGTGGACAGAGTTGAAAGTCCGTCTTGCCCCAAAACAACTCTCTAGAGGAGATCTGCATGGAAGAATGGGCTAAAGTACCAGCTACAGTTTGTGCAAACCTGGTGAAGACTTACAGGAAACCTTTGACTTCTGTCATTGCCAACAAAGATTATGTTACAAAGTATTGAGTTGAACCAAATTTATTGACCAAATACTTATTTTCTACCATACTTTACAATTATATACAAGTAAATGACTTGTAGACAACCAACAAATGAAACGCAATAGATCTAATGCCTTTTATTTTGCAGATTTATGACAGTCATTACAGGCAGCAGAAGCATGAAACTGGATGATTACCTTTTCCCTACCAAGGCGCACTGTTTCACCCAGTACCCACAAATCGGACTTGGGCTGTTAACCAAATTTAATATTAAATTCTGGGTTGCAGCCGATGTTGAAACAAAACATGTTGAACACAATTCTCTATAGGGATTGAAAACTTAACACAATTTACCAGGCTGAAATTACCCTAATGTATAAATAGAGCACGAATGTTAATATAATCAGAAGGAATTTTATCATCAGGTGTGCATAAGATAACAGCAAAGGCAGCTAGGGCAGCAGCACGCAAGTGACTTGGGTCCAAAACTCCTCCTCCGTTCGCGAAACTTATTCCCTGTGACAGAAATGTAAGCGACGTTTCTGTGGCAGATGCTCTAAGAATGCACCAACGCTGCACTTGGAATACTGATAAAGTGATGTATTGATAAAGCACAAGTTACAGGGAATTTGAGTTTGTCAGCAAATCAAACATTTCCTGACGGGCTCATCACGAGCACAGCAAAGACATCTCTGAGTGCTTACTGAGGAACTTTTGAGATCTGTTCACGATATGCTTCATGATGCGGTCGTTAGGAGGGGGTAGGGATCACACCTAGGCTATTGTTCTAGGCAGTTGGTCCGATACCTCTCCAGGTGAAATGGAAATACAAAGCAGCGAGACGCACCACTCCCTGTTTCAAAAGACTGTGTAAAAGGAATTGCAGTGTCTCAAAATAGTTATTTTTGTTTGGACAATCATATTTACATTAGTAGCTGTAGGCTAGTATCCTATATTTCCATATGTATTAAGACGAATGGAAGATGTGTGCTGTTTTATTGTTTTTCATGGTAAATAAAAGTAGCTAGTAGTAAAAGTACACGGTGCTTACATTTTCTGTTAGATTCATGTGTATATTTAGTTTTAGCTGAGATTCATGATGGACTGCTGTAACCTGCTTGTAGTATGAACTGGTTTCGTGAAGGCATTCAAATGCGTAAAACTAACAATAGTCCATTGGGAGGGGGTTGGGAGGTGTTAATTGGGCGTGGGTGACTTGGCAAGCAGAGTGTGTGAATCTCCAAAAGGGGAAAACCAATCATAATCTGCCATACGGTGGTAACAAAGTTTGTGAACCCTTTAGAATTTCTATATTCCAACATAAATATGACCAAAAACTTGATTATTGAAATCACATTTTCACACAAGTCCTAACGTAGATGAAGAGAACCAAATTAAACAAATGTGATCACTTTTTTTATTAAAATGATCAAATATTACATATTTGAGTGGAAAAAGTGCTTAGATTTATTACGTGTGGAATTAGTTTTAGCAGAGAGTCATGACAGACTGTATAGGCTAATAGTACATGCTTTAGAAATTTCTATATTTCTGCACAAATATGACCTAAAACATCATCAGATTTTCACACAAGTCCTAAAAATAGATAAAAAGAACCAATTTAAACAAATGAGACAAATATTATACTTGGTCATTTATTTATTGAGGAAAATGATCCAATATTACATATTAGTGAGTGGCAAAGTATGTAAATCTTTGCTTTCAGTATCTTTGCCCATCTGTAACCATTCTTTGGTAGAACGACTTGTGTGCTTAGGGTCGTTGTCTTGCTGCATGACCCTCCTTCTCTTGAGATTCAGTTCATGGACAGATGTCCTGACATTTTCCTTTAGAATTCTCTCACATAATTCCTGGCCCAGATGCAGCAAAACAGGCCCAAACCAGGATACTACCACCACCATGTTTCACAGATGGGATAAGGTTCTTAATGCGGAATGCATTGTGTTTCCTCCAAACAAAACAATTTTCTTTTAAACCAAAATTTCTATTTGGGGTCTCATCGTGTCCACAAAACATTCTTCCAATGATCTTTTCTGGCGTTACAATGTCCACGTGATCTTTAGCAACCTGGCAGACGGCAGCAATGTCGTCTTTTTGAAAAGCAGTGGCTTTCCGTTGCTCCTTGCAACCCTGCCAAATGCACCCCATTGTTGTTCAGTTTCTGCTGATGGTGCTCATGAACATTAACATTAACCAAGTGGAGAGGCCTTCATTTGCTAGGAAGTTACCAACCCCCGTACTTTATGTCCATTCTTTATCCCACTAACATAATGTAAGGACAATCGAAGGTAGGGGTAAGAGAAAGAAAAAAAGCAAAAGCGAAGGGCTGAGAGATAGAAAGGGAGAATCCCGCCATCTTCCTCTACTTACTACTCGCCTTTGCTGGTCGACCACGTCCTGGGGTAAAAAAGGTCCTTGACTTCCTTCCTTCCTCCTTTGTTACCAATTTGTCTGACTTGTGGATTGGTGGAGTAGCAACTCTTTAGAGATGGTGTTGTATCCTTTTCCAGCCTGATGCATCAACACTCTTTTTCTGATGTCCCAGAAATTTCATTGTTCGTGTCATGATACACTTCCGATGAACTTGTTTGTGAAAGCAGACTTTTTCTCGATCCCTCTTCTTTAAATAAAACCGGGTGCCCACTCCACACCTGACGGTCATCCCATTGATTGAATTACCTTACTCAAATTTCACCTTCAAATTAGTTTGCCAATTCTAAAGGTGCACATACTTTTGCCACTCACTTGTATGTAAAATTGGTAATTTTCCCTCAATAATAAGAATGCCAAGCACAATATTTTTGTCTCATTTGTTTAACTGGGTTCTCTTTATCTACTTTTAGGACTTGTGTGAAAATCTGATGATGTTTTAGGTCATATTTATGCAGGAATATAGAAAATTCTAAAGGTTTCACAAACTTTCAAGCACCACTGTAGTTATAGGTTAGAGAGAACATACAGCTAGTGGAGGGACAAACAAGGCAATACTACTTACAATAGGACAGGCACTTACTGATGTCATTTACAGCTTGTTACAAATAAGTAACGAAAAGTCTTACTCACAACCACAAATAACTTAGTACAAGAAAGTGTAAAGAGTTAAGACAGTCTCTAGACTGACACACAGACACACAATGGACTTCCACTCAAACTTTAACTCCTGCCTCTGCTCATGGGTCTGATGAGCTGTTTTAAGACCCCGATCATTAAAGTGAACATTGATCGGCTGGACGTTAAACAGCACATACTCGTAGATGCATGTTTTAATGTACATATTATATGCTCAATAAGAAAACTGATCAGCTGCAAATTAAGTATATGGAATTCAAAGACTACAGCAAGAACACAACAGTTCTCCTACCTTCTGTCTTGTGATTATCTAGCTGAGGTATCTGAGGTGGAGATGGGAGAGGTGCAGATTTTTCCCTTTGCTCCAGTTCCATTTGCTCCATTTCCTCCATTTGCCATTTGCTTTCAACTTCAGGATTCATTGTTTCCTGTGAAACAGAAATCAAAGGCACACACTTACCTCAAACCATTATTATTATTGTACACAAGTTACAATTATTCACATAATGATTTTGGCATGTATAAACAAACACAATTACACTCCTAACATTTAGGTGTACTCAAATTTCAATCAAATAAGAGTTAACAACACAAAGGTCTCCACGTTGATAATGGTTAATTGACTGAGAAACCATAAACTTTCACGACTACAAAATAATTTATTACGCATCTCTAATAGATGTTTAACATCAGTCACGAAACACAGTTCGTTGGATATTTTTTCATTTTAAGTGTGTACACATTCATACCTTTGCAACAAAAGATACAAACAGCATTCCCTCCACATCTTCAAGGTCTGGCTTTACAGTAACTTCAGGAGGTGTGGCTACAGAACCAGGCGTCGCAGACTTCACTTTAGACCTCCATTTACTCTTTGCTTTTCTTGCTCCAGGACAGTTACGCTTATTCAGATGAGTGGTGCTATGCTTGTCCTCAGGACTGTCCCCAAGCAAAGGTGGTTCGGGTAAGGAAACATCAGTAGGATTCAGCTTTATGTCTTCCTGAGATTGGGGGACTTGGGAAGGCATGGCAGTTGGTGATTCACCATGAGTGCAGCTGATCTGGTAATTAGCTGCACCCTCAGAGGTATGTTTGGAACTTTCAAGACTGCTTATGGGAGAAACGTGTTCTTTACTGCTTTGAACTGGTTCTTTTACAGGGACAGTTTCACTTGATTCAGTATCCATGGGTGTTGCAGGCTCACGGAGTGCAGGCTTTGTACGGTGTGTATTGTCAGCAACTTCATATCCCTTGTCATTCTCACTGGAAACAATGTCTTTGCACAAAGAACCGTCCGGGCAGCTTGAGACCCGGGTGGCTGGAGGCCCTGGTTTTGGTACGATCCCATCTTCCTTTTTAGCATGTGATGAAACGGCTTTTTTGCTGCAAGAGATCAAAAGTGAAATAAATGCATTCATTAAAAGCTACAATTCAAAAGTGATGCATGATATATCAGCAGCATATATATTTTAGCAGATGTCTGAATTTTTTTTTTTTTTTCAGTTAACAGCATCATGTCCGATATTTGAATTCTAGCTGATATTATAACCAACATTTATTATATATTTACATGAATATTTCTTTATTTTTTCCTTTTGGCTGTTACTCATTAAACAAAATTTCTGATTAAAAAAAGCTTTCTTATACACTTAAGTGTCTTTTTGCTGCCTGTACCAACTAAAAAAAAATTCTAAAAAAAATAAATAAATAAATAAAATAATATTCTTATCTTTTTAAAGTAAGGTTAGAAAATAAAATGAAATGTAGCCATTTTTCCTTTGAGTGAACTGCTCCTTATATGTACAGTAACCGTTGTGTCTGATTTCACTGTTTTATTGCTTATTTGTATGGCTTTATATTATTGCTAATATGAATTACTGTATTTTAAATGCAGAAAGGTTTTTATTTTTATCATTATCAGTTTTTAACATCAGTATTGGCCACACAGTGTTAAAAATTGGTTATCATATCAGCCCAAGCAATTTAATATCGGTGCCTCCCTAATTTAAAACCAAACTTGTTTAACTTGACTTGCTTTATTTTCTTTAAACCAAATAAGTAACAGCCAAATCCAACCTGCTAGCTGATTCTCCACTATCAAATATCAACAAACAGCCTGACTGGGTCTAGGCAAACATGTACCTCCTTGAAAAACAAGTGAGAACAACTAGGGAGGGCAATGGCAATATGACAATATTTAATCACTTCATGATAGCTAGGCCAATATGCTTTTTCAGCGCCTAATCGAGGATATGTGCAGTGCTTAGAAAACCCTGAAAAAAAAAAACTACATTTCATTATAAAAGAGCTAATTAGTCCTGTTAATTGGATAAGTGTGCAGGAGCAATTTTGAATAAAAGTCACTTTACCTAAGTATGGATTCATATTTTGCCATCAGGGTGATTCTTGAGCATCTGTCGCTACTGATTACATTTTACCTGCGATACACATGTATCTGAGAAATTTCGTGTATGATAACTATTGTTGCATAGAATATTTTGTACCCTATACCCACCCCTAAGGGACACACCACTCTCACCTTTTATTAGATGCTCCATGTGAAATACCATAGCACAGCTGAGCATGCCCTGGTGGAGAGCATCACTGAAGCGGACAGCCAATCACCAGTTCATCGCTCATTCTCCACCAGATGGTTCTACCAGTTGTGCTGATGGACGAGAAAGATTGCAAAAATAAGAACATCAGCAATTACACCCTCTGTGACTGCTTGTGGGGATAAGCAAATGCATGCTGGTGTTTGAATTCGGGTCTTCCAAGACAGGAAAATTCCTATAAACTTCCATTTCAATTATAAGTATGCAGCGTTCAACAACCATCCAATCAACATCTGTTCGGCCGCTCCCCAACTGAGCCCCCCGAGAGACCTACCCACCACCCAGATCCAATTATAATTAATTATAATAGGAAATAAAAATCTGTCTTAACTCCAGGTCTTGCAGCCTTTAAAGTCTAAAAAACGACAAAGCCACTGTGTGACATAAAAGGGCTTGTGTATCCTGACACCCTGTTCCGATTATGGAGACGGCCCTTGAATTGGGAACCCATTCAAAAATTCCAAGAACCAGGTTACTCATTGCACAAAAAAAAATAAAAACGGCGGGAAAACGGAAGGAAAAAATTACACTTATTGATTCCTTAAATGCATTTATGCCTCAATACATGGCCGTGATTAGTTGAAAAAAATATGTCTGTATTAAGGAGGCATCTTTCTGCTAGGCCGGGTACGGGTGTGTCCACTTAATCACATACATCAACTTACCGTATTTTCGTACCATAAGGCGCACTTAAAATCCTTTAACTTTCTCAAAAACCAAACAGTGCGTTCTAATGTATGAATTAATGGGGTCTCCAAGCAATTCACGTGACCTAGAACCGATTGTAGAGGTACACGGCGCTCATAAAATCTGTCAAAAATGTTTTAGGCACGACCCCTTGGTAAGTACCGAGCTTACGGCAACACCGTAGTGCCGCAGCATCACGGAAGTATAGTAAGTAGAATACGGTATTGTGCTTCAGCCATTAGGGTACGTGCATTCATTCATTCATTTTCGAAGCGGATTTCAAACACAAACGCTATCAGTCACGCAGTTACAACATGGACATTAGAGCAGACTGCGAGAGGATTCAACATTACATGACCGAATCAATGATACGGAAGTGGAGGAAGTGAGGAAGCAAGAAGACGCCCTGCGCCAGGTAAAGACCAAACTGAGCTTCCGACGGAACTTAAGAGTTTTGTTTCATTTCATGCGCCTTATAACCCGGTGCGCTTTATGGTCCGAAAAATACGGTAGGTTGGCTGCACTTTGAGAGAAAACGAAAGGATAACTGTAGATCTGTTGGAAAGGAGGCTGCACCTTCATCGTGGTAAAACATCTAAAGTAGACGCCTGATATTGAGCTTCAGCAGCATAGTGTTCAGCTGTCTGTGGTCTGTTAGCCCAAATGCTGCATTAGCCGGGAAAGTCTAACGCTTAATGTGAACAAAGCTTAACGTGATTTAAGGTCCTAAAACAATGAGCTAAGATCACTAAACTTCTCTTTACTACTGGACATAAGTAATCTCTACTGCTGAAACTTTATTATACATTAAGCCCTTTTCCTTCCCTTTTAAATCAATAGTAAAATAATGTAAAAATGATTACTTTCCCTTTGGACCACATGTTAAGAGTACAGAGTACTTAGGACCAGTAGTAATTGAGAGAAGTTCAGTATTCTTAGGTCACCACTTTAGCACATTAAGGTATTTACTTATAACAGGTTTAAATGGGGAGAAAAAAGCTTAACATAAAATGATCACTTTTGAAGTTGAAATATTTTAAAAAAGGTATACTTCATACTTAAGCATTTGACACTTTATCACCATTTTGGAATCAAAATTTTGAATCAATAAGCAGAATCAGATACGATAAAATTCAAACGATACTCAACCCTAGTGACGTGTTGTTACAGCATACAGAACTGAACTCAAATTACCATATTCTACTTACTACAGCAGATTCTGATGTTAATTGCTTATTTATGCATATTATTACAGCATTGTTTTGTTGCACTCTAGTGCAGCAAGTTTCCTTTTCTGCCCAGCTGGTCAACAACTGCCAATCAACGCTGCAGATTCAAGAGCAGAGGCAGGAGTTAAAAGTTTTAGAGCAGACCCTTGGGTGCCTGTACTATTGTAAGTTCTGTTACTCATTTGTTTGTCCCCACGTACTTGTATATTCTCTATACCTATTACCATATAAAAGGGGTTTCCCATCACTTGTTGAGTCCGGTGTTTCCGATCAAGCTGATTCTTCGTTGTTCGTAATACTGTCTATCAGGATTTTTGACTCTTCTACCAAACAAAAGTATCAGTCTTTTCAACCCCTCATTATTTACTTGTGTTTTCAGCAGTACCTGATGCATTTGCGTATCGTTTTCACAGGTTTCCTGTGAATATACTTTATTACAGTATTACATTACAATAACATAAAAAGACTATGATGATGTTTGGTCAACATCAATTTCGATCAAAGACCTGTTTCACAGAACGTGATGCAGCCATTAAGCAAGTACGGTTGCGCTAAAAAAAATTAAACGACAGCAATATATCGCGATATTTGTTTTCGCAATATACTACAACTTTCAGCTCAAAATATAGATTTTTTTTAAAGGAAGAAAAAACAATTTTAAATGGGGTGTAAACTACCATCTCCACTCCTGTACACAATGTGTTGACTCAATTTGTCCACTGAATTATCAATGTGATGTATTAAGACGACTTGGACTGTACAGCGTGACCTGTATTTCAGCTAGGGCTGCAACTAACGATTATTTTAGTAATCGATTAATCGGTCGATTATTTTTTCGATTAATCGATTAATCAGTTTTAAAAATTAAAAAAAAATTTATATGTCTTTATTCAGAAATATAACATTAAATAACAGAGCAAATAAGTGCTTACAATAAATGAATAATAAATAAAATAAATTAAATTCATTAATAAATTAAAATAACAAATTAAATAATAAAGAAAAATAAGTGCATCTCTGATGCAAACACTACATACAAACTCATTCACTCTCTTTAGGAACTTTGCATTGCAATCCAAAAATGTTATCATGTCAACATGCAACCTTTCCAATACCGACTCCTATTTTTAAACAATGCCTATCTGTATGTCCCAAATTAAAGGCATGCAAAAATAACATCTTCACATTTCCAGGTTATTAAATAGAAATATATATATATAAACTAAGTGTCAAATACCTGTCCTCCTTAGTGTGTAGTGAGGCTGCTTGCTTCAACGCAGACACTTTCCGTTTTTCACTAAGACTCCGAGCAAGACTCAGAACAGGAGATGGGAAGCGTGTACTGGCAGCAGAACAGAGCCGGAGTTTGTTCTGAACCAGACGAACACTCTGACTGTCCTCCCTGAAGGCCATTGCAAAAGGGTTACAGTCAATTTTAAGCTGCGTGATTTGTGGGTTCTGGTAACTCGTGACTGCATAGAACTCCGTCTTTGAGAAGCTAAAAACTGTAACATTTGGGCCATCAAGTGCTATGGTCCCCTCTGAATCGGAGTCCACAGGAACAATGTAAAGTCGTGGTTGGTAGCGATGCATGGGGCGGAGAAGCAGACAGCCCTCCTGGTCTGTGGAGTCACTGGACAGCTTCACTTTGTAAAATGACACCGGGCTATCCATCCACACTTGTCCTAGGCTTGGGGACTCTGGGTGAACGCACACCTGGCCGTGCACATGCGGCTCACCCACTGTAACAGGCTCCCAAATCTTTCCATTCCATTTGTGGGTGAAATCATCTAAAGGCGTGATGTCCATAACCAGGGAGTACTTCCTTGCTGGATCTAATCCACTCAGTCTAAAGCGGCAGCAGGGAAACATACGCCTGCCTTGCTTAGTCAGGATCATCTCTGTGCCCAAGCTATGAAATCGACTCCAAACAGATTCATTCTCCAGAGTGGCCTTAATGTCACTGCTTGTATAAATGCTCTGTGCAGAACTTTTAGTGGATGTAACAGGGGATAAGGCAACTTCATGACTTGCCACTTTTGCCATCATTACAGCAACCTGGCTGTTGCCACAGTCAGCAAATTCGCCTGAGATTGGAATGGAGGCTCTACAAACATTTTCAGCCAGCTGGTTCTTTTCCAAAGTCACTTCAGTATTATCACCCTCCATGCTGCCATCACCATTAGGCAGTAGATGCTGTGATAGGCAGTCTGATGCGCTTATCCTGGAGGCAGTCTTTGCCTTACCATCCATCTGTACAGAAAAATATGAAAATAAATGAGTACGGTAACTTGCATTACCAAAGTCCAAACCAAAGAACGAAGACTGACAAGTACCTAGTCTAGCATGATCAATAATTTGCACCAATATACATTTTAAACAATTCAATGTTACTACTACATCCTTAAGAAAACTTCTACCCACCAAAATGCCTGTCAATCCCTGGTTACACATACAGTGGTACTTCGGTTCTTGTCATTAATTGTCGAGAACTGAAAAGGATGAGTACCAAGCAAATTCTGTAAATTAAATTAATCTGTTCCAGACCCCAGAAAATCCACACTGTATAAGGCATTATATGCATTAATGGAGTTATATTGGTCAGGTGCTCCCTCATTTAAGAAGGGGATATGTTCCGACAAATCCATCACGAGTTAAATGCATCATGAACCGATAATTTTAACGAGTGTTTGGTAGAGTGGTCTATATTGTGAGATATGGAAAGAATATCATAAGTAATAAGTTAATGTTTAAAACACTTACATTAACCTACAGTTGACCAAAACCATGAACAAAGTTTATTTTATAATAGTGTTAAAAAACCTCATGAAATTTACTGAGAAAATAAACTCGATAAAGGTAGCAAAAGATCTTCACTGAGGGCTATTGTGAACCTGAACCAGTGTACTGGATTGTGACTCATGAATCGTGAATCAAACTTCAGCTTAAATGAGTCACGCAGCTCGAGTCATACAAGTTTAAGCAAATGCGTCAAGTACCAAGCAGCTGACAAGAACCGAGACAAATTTTCATAGTCAAAATGCATCGAGAACTGAATTCAATGAGGTCTGAGGAGGCAAAGAACCGAGGTACCACTGTAATGTCATTTGCTATTATCAATGTGCTATTTAGCTTGAATTAATTCTCCTGTGTGAGATAAAAACACCTTGATAGCATACACTTATAGAATTTTCTATATTTCTGCACATATGACCTAAATGTGACCATATTTACACACATGTCCTGAAAGTATATAAGATAGATAGATAGATAGACCACTTTATTAATCCCAGAGGGAAATTCGTGAAAAATATAAGAACCCAATTAAACAAATGAGATGTAAATATTATCCCCGGTCAATTATTTGTTGAGGGAAATGGTCCAACAGTCTATATCTGCATATCTGCATGTGTCAACAGTATGTGAACTTTGGCTTTCAGTATATATGACGCCCTGGTTCAGCTATCTATCACATTGATTTGGAAGAATTTTAGCCCACTCATCCATACAGAACAGCTTTGTCTCTAACTGCTCACAAACTGCTTCCACAACATTTCTGTTGGATTTAGGTCAGAACTGCAAGTTGGTCATTCCAAAACATTAACTTTATTCTTCTTTAACAATGTTTTGGTAGAACAACTTTGTGTGCTTAATATTTGCATAGTAGTTCTTGAGAATATGTCGCTACTGATACATTTTATCTGCGATCACATATATCGTGATAAATTCCGTGTCCGTAAATATTGTGATAGAACATTTTTACCCCATCACCCACCCCTAAGGACAACCACTTAATCTTTATTAGCTGCTCCATGTGAAATACCATAGCACAGCTGAGCATGCCTGGAGGAGAGCATCAGCATTAGATTATGGGTTGGCGATTTGGTAAACCTTTTATATCACAATATGTAATAAGTTTCACAATATCATGAAACGCGTGACCGCAGACAAAATGCATCAGTAGCGATAGATTCAAGAACACTTATTCAGATTTTATCTGTACTGTCATATTCAAAAATTTATACTAAGTGATTTACATCTAAAAGATGCTGCACTTCATCCAGTTAAACAGAACTAATTATACTCTTATTAATGGAACATGCAGCTGGCCAGTGTTCTTTAAGCACTGACCTCGATATCCTCGATATGCTCAGAAAAGCATATCTATCACAATACGATAAAAATAGTCAGATTTCCCACCGCCAATTTAGATCATATTCATGCAGAAACAGAAAATTCCAAAGGGTTCACAAACTTAAGCATCACTGTGTGTATATACACATTTACACTGACCAGCCACTTTATTAGGTATATCTAATAAAGAGGGTCCAACCTCAGAAGTGCCTTAAGTATCTGATTAATATTTTGGTCCATATTTACATGACAGCATCACACAGTTGCTGCAGATTTGTCAACTGCACATCCATGATGCAAATCCCCCATTCTACCACATGCCAAATATGCTCTACTGGATTGAGATCTGGTGACTGTGGAGGCCATTTGAGTACAATGAACACATTTTCACGTTCAAGAAACCAGTTTAAGATGAGCTTTGTAACCTGGCGCTTCATCATGCTGGAAACAGGATAGATCCATGCCTTCATGCTGTTTACACCAAATTCTGACCCTACCACCCGAATTCTGCAGCAGAAATTGACACTCATCAGACCAGGCAGCATGTTTTCAATATTCTATTGCCCAATCCGGTAAGCCCATGTGGGCCTCAACTGCCTGATCTTGGCTGAAAGGAATGGCATCCGGTGTGGTCTTCGGCTGCTGTTGCCCACCTGCTACCAGGTTTGATTGGCACTCAGAGATGCTCTACTGTATCCCTCATTATAACAAGTGATTATTTGAGTTACTAGTCAAGTCAAGTCAGATTTATTTATATAGTGCTTTTTTACAATGGAGCATTGTCTCAAAGCAACTTTACAAGTTTAGATTATCTCCTAATAACTACGTCCAATCCCAAATTGAGCAAGCCTAGGGCGACAGTGGCAAGGAAAAACTCCCTGAGTGTTATAGGAAGAAACCTTGGGAGGACCAAGACTCAAAAAGGGACCCAACCTCCTTGGGCGACGTAGATGATAAATCTAAGAGCGAAACTAAAGTGATGGAGTCAAAGTTCGAATTACTACTGCCTTTCTATCAGCTCGAACCTGTCTGGACATTCTCCTGACCTGGGGCATCAACAAGGCATTTTCACACAGAGAACTGCCACTCACTGGATATTTTTTCTTTTTCAGACCATTCTCTGTAAACCCTAGAGATGACTGTGTGAAAATCTCAGATGATCAGCAGTTTCTGAAATATTCAGACCAGCACATCTAGCACCAACAACCATGCCACATTCAAAATCACTTAAATCAACTTCCTTCCCCATTCTGATGTCCAGTATGACCTTCAGCAGATCGTCGTAACCATTTCTACATGCCAAAATGCATGGAGTTGCTGTCATCTGATTGACTAATTAGAAATTTGATTTAACAAGAGGTTCAACAGGTGTACCCAATAAAGAAGCCAGTGAGTATATGTACACACACAGTACACATATTCGTTAAACAACTAATTAAAAGTTTTAAAGTGTAACGATATACACATACAGGATTGCAGCATTAGAGATGCTTTATGACCAAACACAAAAGTCTACAGCTAAACTAAAGCCCAGATATCTTCATAATCTTTGACCAAGCATTATGAAGTTTTATTTACTGAAGCAGCATATTGACTCCACCTCACCTGTCCTCCAAAATATTTCCCACTGTGTTCATGTAAAAGATAGTCTTGTATCATCAGTGATGTACCGAAGCACCAACGATCATTTTCTGCCTTCAACAAATGTAACCACACCAATTTTTTGCAGGGAAATCATGGTCAGACAAAAATTTCAGTGACATCTACTGGGACAAAAACAAAGAGTTTCAACATATCATTTTTACTTTGATCTTCTGTTAACTAGAAAATTGTAGGGATGCTCTGACCTGTTATTAGTACCGATGTGGAAAAACTTAATTGGTGAACACCAATTTGCATGTATGAAACATTTTAAGTTATCATACCTACTCTTGCAACAATGAAATTCATTAGAAAATGGTAAAAGTATCTGAACAGCCACTACATTTCAAATGAATATCTAATTTCCAGCATGAATGGTAGACTGATATGGGTTTTTTAAATGGCGATACTGATAGTTAGACAGCACAGTGACTGATGGCCGATATACAATGCCAATAACAATGTTTTTGCAATTTATAAATCTACGGTCTTTATAATTATCTCAAAATATCATTAATCGGCCTATCTCTAGTCTACATCACGGATTTAAGAAACAATAATATAAATATAACATGCCATAAAGTCACCAGAAAACAGAACTCAATGCCACCACTGCTGAGGGCAGTAACTCTCTCCTTCGTCTGGTTGGCTGGGGGATGAAGTCCCGCCAAGGACTTTCCTGCCGAGGACTCAAGATCCTAAAATGACTGTGTAATCGGACTAAATAATGCCGATATGCATATTTTTACATCATTTTCACTACTGCTATAAGACTTATTTGACTAAATATATTAGTTTAACTCTTATTTATTGTCCACGCCACCCAAGGAGGATGGGTCCCTTTTTGAGTCTTGGTCCTCCAAAAGTTCATGTTTAGGGAGGTTTTCCTTGCCACTGACACCCTAGGCTTGCTCAATTTGGGACTAGCCCTAGATATTAGAAGATAATCTAAAATTATGAAGTTGCTATGGGACAACACTTCATTGTAAAAAGTGCAATATAAATAAATCTGACTTGCCAAAAATAAATCCTACACTGCAGATGGACTATAGTCTGTAATAGAAGAACTACAATGAACAATAAAACTTAAGTAAACAATAAGCAGAATATAAACTGAAAAATATAGAATACTTATAGAATACCCATAACAAGTAATGTAAATAAGATTAATCTGTTTCCGACCACTAAATGATTGTTATTTTACACCTATATGTGTGTGTAATTAACGATTACAAGCATGAATAAAGCAGAAGAATGTAATACAATAATCAACAAATACACGCAACAAGTGAAACTAAAAATGAAACTTTATAGCCACTAAGGCGAACACAGTTTCGGTACGTCTGATCACTGGAGCAGTGGAGCAGAGACTGAGGGGGTGTTTGAAATCGCACCTTAGGACTAATATAATATACAATATACATGATATGCCTATGATTCATTAGCTGAAATGAGATGACCAATTTGGGTTTTTTGGAGGAAATTGACTACGAAGTAAAATAAGCCAAATAAAAAGCAACAATTAAGATCCCATAAATGCAACACTTTTACAAACATTTCTGAAGAATGCACAGTATCTCTCAATTATAGTTAACGAGAAAATCAAAGAAAATCGAGATTGCACTCCCCCATTTCCCATTATGACCCTGGTTGAAATTTCAAAGAAAAACTGTTGAACGATAAAGCGGAAACACAACCAGGGTTTCACCACAGCTGTCCTTGTGTGTGCAGTGGTTTGTTCTGAAAAAACGTTCGCAGAATACTTTTGCTGTTTTTATGTGTTTACTTTTGGTATTTTAACAGGCAAATGACAGGACCAGCTTTGAGGAACGGCTCTGCATGACAGCAGAGGAAACCAAGTCTTGTCCATGTCTCACTTCAACACCCACCAGGGACATCCCTGTACTCGCATTGCTACTTCCCGTATGGTTCAGGAGAGCGCTCACATATTGGTTGTAGACAATGTTCCCATTTCTATTTCCATGAGCCAAGACATGGATATTAAACTTAAGATATTAAACATGGCTGATCTTATCTGAACATGAAGATGAGAAGACGATTGACTTAAGACAGCTATCATGACCACCTTACACCAAAAAAATGAGATGAACGTAACAACTCTGGCAAGACTCTCATAATTTTTCTCTGACATTGAAACTAAGTGACTGGTAACCTAGCAGTAATGGACCATTGGCCAAAAGGCCCAGAGTTCAAATCCCGCCTCTGCCAAGCTGGCAATGTTGAGTCCTTGAGCAAGGACCTTTAACCAACAATTGTTTGGAGTCTAACACTTGTAATTGCTAAGATTATCAGTTGTAAGTCGCTCTGGTTAAGGGTGTGTGCAAAATGCCTAGATGTAGCTGTAGAAATGTGTCTGCTACAGCAAAATCGCTTAAAAAGTTATTTGTGCAAAGCAGACATGTTTGGAACATTCTGCTGCAATGCATTTCCTCAGGAAAATTAGATAGATAGATAGATAGACAGATAGGTAGATAGTGTACTTTATTTACAAATTAGCTAGTAATTAGTTACACACCTAAAGGCCTATTCACACAGAGTACAGATTTTTCACACACAAAAAAACTGATGTGATTTTTAATGTAGAGGGACCTTCACACCAAGAATGTTATGGAGTTTTTTTTGACTAAACAATCTGAAAACTCCCTGTCCGCTTTCACTTTCTCTAATTTCCCTTCTCCTAATGGGTCATGGAGAATGTACCAGTTCTTTTTCACGTCATAAAAAAAAAAAAAGAAATGAGTGAAGAGTGGAGGAAGCTATAGTTTGTGGTTTTGTGGGCAGGAACATATTAGAATGCACTTAGATAAACAATGTGTTATTTTCCAGAACTTGACATGCATTTTTTCCATCCATAAAAATCTGACTCAGTGTGAAGAGGCCTTTACTCCTTCATTATAACTAAATGTAAACAAGTGCTTGCATTAATCTGAACCCTACATCTACATTCTATCTGCAAACGAATCCATGTCACTGTTTTCACCGCTCACAGATTCTTCCTTACTTACATTACACAGTTGGATTCATCTCAGCTTGCTTGAGAAAAAAGATGGAGACATTTTGCAGAACCATTTATTTAGTTTATTAACCTGGACACGATACATACAAATGCTCATGATTTGGTTGTTTCTTCAATGACGAATGAGCAGCATTGGCTAGCCACGCCAGGAGCAAGGTTACATCCATACTAGTCAGTCACGTTCATAACTGGGCCAATTTAAAGCCACCAATTAACCTAACATGTCTTTGGAATGTAGGAGGGAACCAAAGCACCTGGAGTAAACCTACACAGACACAGGGAGAACATGCAAACTCCACACAGGCAGAGGTCGGAATCGAACCAGGGATCTCTGGAGCTGTGAGGCTACAGCGCGAATCACTTGGCCTCCAAATGCTCATGATCATCTAATTTATGGAATACTGTTATGTACACTGTACTATATGGAACACCAGAATGTATGTAGTACTATCAATTAATTAAGTGCCATATAAAACATATGTAGGTTAAATCATTTATCACAGCGATTTTTCATTGCAATTAAACCTCAATGCAAGGGTTTCTTAGGTTTTACGATTTTAAGATTAGATTTAAAAATAAACCTTAGTTATTTTATCTAAACACACAATGAAGGCTAGAGCAGATGCTAGCGCAATTTTGCATTTAAAAAACAAAGGGCTAACTCGGCGATCTTTAGATTACAAATTCATTTAAACACACACGAGCTGAGTCATTACATACAACGACAATCTTAATAAAAGCACATAATAGTAATTTAACTTACTCCAACACGTTTTTTCCAGAAAGAGATTTCCAATCACGATTTTCTAAGTTTTAATTTGTTTGGCTATCATGAAAACAGGAGAGTTAGCCGTTAGCTGTGTGGCATGCTACCAGATTCTTACCAACTAGCTAGTGCTAACGACGCTACAAGTCCTAAAATGCAATATACTGCCTAAAAGTAGGTGATTATACAAAGAGATCTGAGCCACGCTTACGGCGCTTTCACGCATTTTCTCATGCATAGTTAGAAATAAAGCAGGCGTTACCGTGCAATGCCGAACTTCGACGAAACACACACTCTCACCAATGGTGGCCTGCGTGCACCAAAAGCACGGGGTCGGGGCGACTCCAAAACGCATGCGCACCGACCACTACAGCGAGTCTTATCCCGCGCTTTACCCGCGGCAGGGATCATCCAGCGTGACGAAACCCACGCAGATCAGAACACAACGGAATAGAACAAGCCGTTTCACAGCGCACGTGTTATTTACAGCTCCCATGCTTCTCTCTCCAATCCGAAACACGACTTCACACTGCTCATTTACGTTCCTCTCCGTGTTTCACAGGTTTCTCTCGAGAGCCAACCGTACCGTGCTGCAACACACACTCACTGGAACACACGCACGCGAGTGCGTGACGTCACATTTAACGTGAGCTTTTGTGCAACGTTCAAATGTATAGCGTGCGAGCAGAATTTGAGTGGAGCGAAACACGTGTGCGTGTTTTCTCACACTTGACCGACACATTCACAAGACGAGTTGGATATTGGTATTTCATATATTTCAGATGTTGAGGAATGAGCTACAGTGCTGAAATTCATAGATTACATGCTCGGTTAGGGACTCCTCATTCCTGGAGGAAAACAGCCACATATGACTATTTCTTATGCAAAAACTACTTTTCATGATGAAAAAGTATTTTTTAATGATCAGAGTACAGTCTAAACGGTTTGCTTGAAGCATTATTAAGTCATGTCATTTTAATCTGTGTGTTCTGAGCTTATAATGTAAAATACTTTTCAATGGTCACGTAAAAACTGCAGGCGATTAATTTAATGGGTATTTTAATTCAGTAATCTATCACAAAGATTTACAGAACCTGAGATTATTACATCTCAGCGTTTTGGTCTTGATAATTTTATAGTTTAGTGGATTGTAATAATTAAACCAAAACCATGGTTGTTACTTGAAAATATGTTTTTCCTTTTAGTAATATTGGTCTGTATACAGCCAAATTAATTTACTGAAGTCCCTATCTGTGCACACATAAAATAAAATACAGGCAAAATGACATTAAAGAATGAATTTATTACATTTTAATTAATGATGCAACTGTCCCATGTTGTGTGTGTGTGTGTGTGTGTGTGTGTGTGTGTGTGTGTGTGTGTCAGACTCCAAACTCAACTATGACCAAGAAAATTGTAGACCTGCACCAGGCTGGGAAGAGTGAATCTACAATAGGCAAGCAGGTTGGTGTGAATAAATCAACTGTGGGAGCAATTGTAAGGACATGAAAGACATACAAGACCATTGATAATCTCCCTCGATCTGGGACTCCACGCAAGATCTCATTCCGTGGGGTCAAAATGATCATGAGAACGGTGAGCAAACATCCCAGAACTACACGGAGGGATCTGATGAATGACCTGCAGAGAGCTGGGACCAAAGTAAAAAAGGCTACCATCAGTAACACACTATGCCGAGAGGGACTCAGATCCTAGAGTACCAGGCGTGCCCCCCTGCTTAAGCCAGTACATGTCCAACCCTGTCTGAAGTTTGCCAGAGAGCATATGGATGATCCAGAAGAGGACTAGGAGAATATCATGTGGTCAGATGAAACCAAAATAGAACTTTTTGGTAAAAGCTCAACTGGTTGTGTTTGGAGGAAGAAGAATGCCGAGTTGCATCCCAAGAACACCATACCTACTGTGAAGCATGGGGGTGGAAACATCGTGCTTTGGGGCTGTTTTTTGGGGGGCCATGTATCGTGAGTTTTTAAGCCTGTTTTGCTGCATCTGGGCCAGGATGGCTTGCCCTCATTGATGGAACAATTCATTCTGAATTATCTCAGGGAATTCTAAACCGACATCTGTAATGAATGAATCTCAAGAGAAGGTGGGTCGTGCCAGCAAAGACAACGACCCTAAGCACACAAGTCGTTCTACAGAATGGTAAATGAAAATAAAAATTAGTGTTTTGGAATGCCAAGTCAAAGTATGACCTTAAATCCAATAGACATGTTGTGGAAGGAACCTGAAGCGAGCAAGTTAATGTGAGGAAACCCACCAAACATCCCAGAGTTGAAGCTGTTCTGAATGGGCTAAATTTCTCCAAGCCGGGTGCTGCAGGACTGATCAAACAGTTACAGGAAAAGTTTTTTTAAAAAAAGGTTGCAGTTATTGCTGCACAGGGGCGGTCACACCAGATACCGAAAGCAAGGTTCACAACCTTTTGCCACTATATAAAATGTAAATTGGCTAATTTTCCCAATACATAAATAAATTTACTAAGTATAAATTTTTGTCTTGAATTCTTAAACTGGGTTTTCTTTATCAACTTTAGAAGAACTTTGTTGTGAAAATCTGATTGTGTTTTAGGCCATTTTATGCGAGAACTATGTGAAAAATTCTAAAGGGTTCACAACTTTCAAGACAACACTGTTTACCCACTGGTCTCATCAATGCTGTCGGTCAACTGTGACAAAAACACAGAATTTCGCTCCACTTGGAAAAAAATCCTCTAAAGATTTAGTGCATTTTGCGGACACATCTGCTAACACAACTCTGTGACTGACTCACAGTCTGGATGAAATCTGTAAAATTAGTTCCATTTCCCGCATTTTTTAAAATCAAAAATCAAAAATTAAAATCAGATCCTAGCAGGGTCTGGTTGGATTGTGTTCTTGGGCTATTGCTTATTTGTACTAACATGAGGTTTTGCCTGCTAAGAAGAATACAAAGCACGTTTGTAAGTCGCTCTGGATAAGGGCATGTGCTAAATGCTGTAAATGTCTATGTAATGATCTCCTGGACAAAGGTTTATAATTGAATGGCACACAAAAACACATTAAAATGAACAAAGTCCATACCCATACCCATGTTTTGGGTGTCATTTTTGGGACTAGGCAAACCTTTGCCTTAATAATGTAACTTGCTGGTGAAACATCTTCCACAGTGACAGCTTCTCCTTTAGTAACATCTGGGTTTAATTAAGGAGTCTTGTAATTATACTGTCAAGAATAAGTAGACAGCAAAATCCTGAAGGTTGAATCAAACCTTACAGTGGTCATTTCTGTCCATGGCTAGAGTGACTAAGATGATGTACAATACAGTGCAAAAGTCTATGTATATTGTTATGCTATGCAATAATGTCAATAAAAATAAATATAATAATATTGAAAAATGACAAAATCATTAGGTAGGTTAGCTGTTAGTTTGCTCCAAGTATCTTGGAGAATATTTAATCATGTATATACACTCATTCAAATGTCTGCTCAAATTATATGTTTTGCTGCTTTTTAAATGGAAAAAAAAAACTTTTGGAGGGAACAAACTTATGACACATTCCTACAAATTGCAATGCATACATTCTAAGCATATTGCAAGAATACAATTGCATGTGCCAAACATTTTAGTAAGATCTTATAACAACTGAATTGTTAATGGCTCAGTAAAATTTGCAGACTTTTAAGGGTTTTTTTATTTCTAGTAGAGGTTGTGTAAATATATTTTCAATAAAAAAAATTTTTAAACATTCATTACCAGTATTGTTCAAAAATGTGTAAAGGAATGGAATGTACTTATAAAGTGAGTTTTTATCTGAAATCAGATCTGTGAGTCAATATGCATGTATTTTTTTGTTTATTTAAGTCAATGTTTGTGAATATAAAATAATGTATAAAGAAATGTATTGAATTTGAATTACCATAGACAATAACTGAGAGACAAAGAGAAAATAAAAAGATAAAGGAAAAAAAAAAAAACTCAAGGAGTTGTAGGAATTGAATGAAAATTTAGGGAAAATTGTACAATTGAAAGGAGGCTCTGGTACCCTGTTAGGCCACCTCTAGCCTGGAAGTGTTGCAGTCTGGCAATTCCTGGGAATCCCTTGATACAGTATGTGTGAGTGAGATTTGCAGCAATCTGTCATTTCTATCTGGTTTTTTTTGTTGTCAATGACTGTATTTACTAAAACTCACATATAATTGAAGATCAGTTGTGGGGATATTTAGTAAACATTTATGTGAAACATGATTTTAGAACATAGCTTTCATTAATTATTTAGTCGTTTCAGAGATGAGTCTGACCAGATTTCTTTTTGTATTGCAGCCCTATTTGAGGAGTTACATACAATTTTATTGTACAAATATTTATTGTATATTGTTTCCATGTTTAATACTGACACTGATTTTGCCTGGTGCCTATCCTAGAGACCACAGATAGCAGTTGTAACTGTGCCCTGGATGGGATGCTAGTCAATCATGGAGCAAGCAGTAGTCACTGTTTCAGTACCATGGAATGATTTGCTGTCCATACTCCCCTCCCTCATTTGTGTGGCCACATGTGCCTCTGCAATGCTTGACCTGCCCTGAAGGCACACCTGGAATTGAAACCTGGGATCCCAACAACATGGAAGGTGGGCTAGCGCATTGCTACTCTGCTACAAAAGCACAAATTTCCTGTACTTTACAATAAATCGCTAAAGATTACAGTGAAAGCTGTAGAATATAACAGTAAGATATTGTAAATATTCATGTAACAGTTTTAAAATAATAATTAGGTGAATTTTCAGTAAGGTGATTCGAGGGTGAGATTTCCAGTAGATCCTGGAAACACCAGGTGCAAGGCACACACAGAAAAGTCCATCCAGAAATAGTACTTTCAGGCAAGGCTTGTGCCTAGTTGGCTGAATCTGTGTGGCACCAACAATACTGGCTACTATAATCTGTATATGGAGAGGTTCAACACCATTACTGTGAACAAATGAAGCTTACTGTACATACAGTGGTGCTTGAAAGTTTGTGGCCTCTAGAATTTTCTATTTTTCCACATAAATATGACCTAAAACATCATCAGATTTTCACACAAGTCCTAAAAGTAGATAAAGAAAACCCAGTTAAATAAATGAGACAAACGTATTATACTTGGTCATTTATTTATTTACTGAGGAAAATGATCCAATATTACATATTAGTGAGTGGCAAAAGTATGTGAAGCTCTAGGATTAGCAGTTCATTTGAAGGTGAAATTAGAGTCAGGTGTTTTTCAATCAATGGGATGACAAGAAGGTGTGAGTGGACACCCTGTTTTATTTAAAGAATAGGGATCTATCAAAGTCTGCTCTTCACAACATCTTTGTGGAAGTGCATCATGACACAAACAATGGAGATTTCTGAGGACCTCAGAAAAACTTGTTGATGCTCATCAGGCTGGATTGGTTACAAGGAGTTAATGTGAGGAAACCGACCAACATCCCAGAGTTGAAGATGTTCTGTACGGAGGAAAGGGCTAAAATTCCTCCAAGTCGGTGTGCAGGACGTTTGCCAATTACTAATATGTAATATTGGATCATTTTCCTCAATAAATAAAATGACCAAGCATAATATGTGTGTCTAATTTGCTTAATTGGGTTCTCTTTATCTACTTTTAGGAATTGTGTGAAAATCTGATGATGTCTTAGGTCATATTAATGCAGATATATAGATAATTCTAAAGGGTTCACAAACTTTCAAGCACCACTGTAAAGAATAAAAGCTTTTACAGTAAACATACGAACAAGTTAGGTAAGACACGGTCTTATTACCATGTCATGTACAAACCCTTTTAGGTGAGTTTTGAGGAAACTGTGTCAGTTATTTTCTCAGTAGATGGAAACGTTTCTTCTAGTTGGTGGATTAATTACAGATGTTGAGAACAGGGTTTGACTTGTTAAAACTTCACCGGAGAATTATTTTATCTTCACACAAGACTGATATATCACCTAGTTGGTGGTTAAAACATACGTCAATGCCACATGGAAAAATAGACATTAAGGTCCATGCTTGTCTCACATTAAGGAGAGAAAGCTCTAAGGCATCAATTACACAACTTTCAATCCTCTAGGTTCTTCGTTTTTTCTTCAAGCCAATTAACCAGTGAGCAGCCAGGAAGTCTCCTGACATCAAACATCAAATATGATTCACTGAAGCAGAAAATAAGTAGAGGATGCAAAAAAAACCCTACCTGTTATCATACTGTAGTCACAGCATACAAGATACAACCACTTTTCAACTCAAGTCATTTTGCTCAGCAAACCCATGGAGCAGAGCAGTTTTGCACTGTTGGTGTTGAGGATTATTATTTCCATCATTGGAATAGTTGGAAATACATTTTTGATCATATCAATCCTCCATTTGTCACAAGTGAAGACTTTCGAAGTGTTCCTGCTTGGACTGGCTATTGCAAATCTTGAGGAGATTGTGATTGTGGACATCTACGACGCGATTGTCCTTCAAAATACAAACGACACCAGTTTTTTCTCCTGCAGCACACTACATTTTCTTACCATCTGTGGAGAAGTTTCCAGCATCCTTTTCACAGTGCTTATCAGCGTCTACCGCTATCAGAAGTTGCACAACGCTGCCATGCGAATAATCTCACCAATCTTCATGGACAGCAAGACAGCTGCCGTTTG
>JAJAGP010005144.1:0-37162 GCA_025084515.1 Ancistrus triradiatus
GCTCCGTAAAAAGCATTTCAAGGTTCTGGAGTGAGCTAGCCAGTTTCCAGACCTCAGGGAGGGAGTTGAATGTCCGTGTTGCCCCAAAACATCACTGCTCTAGAGGAGATCTGCATGGAGGAATGGGCCAAAATACCAGCTACAGTGTGTGCCAACCTGGTGAAGACTTACAGGAAACATTTGACCTCTGTCATTGCCAACAAAGGTTATGTTACAAAGTACTGAGTTGAACTTTTGTAATTGAACCAATACTTATTTTCCACCATGATTTACAATTAAATTCTTTAAACATCCTACAATGTGATTTCCTGGATTTTTTTTCTGATTTTGTCTCTCATAGTTGAAGTGTACCTCTGGTGAAAATTACAGACCTCTCTCATCTTTCAAAGTAGGAGAACTTGCACAATCAGTGACTGACTAAATACTTTTTGCCCCACTGTATCTAGTCGAATAAATCTATAGTAATACTTCAAAAATAATGTAATAATATGCATGTCTGCATTATTTAGTCCGATTCACCAGTACCAGTACTTGTCAGTTACAGGAATTTGTTCAGGTTTGTTGGAAGTTGATCCACACCGACAAACATTATACATAGCAACAGTTACTGTCACTGGGTGAAAAAGGAAAGGCCACACAGAGAAAGGACCCAATACAATACATGACCTATACATACGTGACATCACTGATATCTAAAAGATACAGGGGCAGAAAAACAAAAAACATTAAAAGTTTTGCACAGTTGTAAACCTTAAATATTCAGTGCAAAAAGCAATAATTGTGCAGTAGCTGTAAAAAACGAAAGAGCAGTATTAAGTGTTAGTCTTTATAGTGCAGTCTACGTAAGGTACTCCCTGTAATGGAGTGGTGCTGGTTTAAAAAATGGGACCTGGCAATTGGAAAGAAACTGTTTAGGTGTGTGTTTGTTTTGGTTTTGAAAGCCTTGAAGCATGTTTAAGAAGGAAGCTTCTGGAATAGATATTGTCCAAGATGAGAGTGGTAAAACTTGGTAGACGAGTTCACTGCCCTAGATTACTGCAATGCACCAAGTGAGGGGATACTGAAACCAGTAACTGTCAGCACGTTTAATGACTTGTTTCCACTGTTTTAAGGGTTGTATTACTGAACCATACAACAACGAGGAAGTGATGACACTTTCAAAGACAGCTCTATACAAATACATAACAATGTGCTGTGCAAGGTGACATGCTCAATATATTTTCCTATATGCAATGCAGTGAAAGAAGCAGTTTCATCTGCAAACAATACATTCTGTGATATGTTCCCCTAACCCTAACCCCAACCTCCACCAAAGCCCAAATAACTGGGGCAGGGATTGTCAGGGCTGTTGGGATGGGTATTGTATACATTTGGTTAATAACAGGCATAATGGTGTATGGTAAAAGCAGTGTTTAAAATTTTGAGGGTGATATTTTGATATTTTGATCAAGATTTGGCAACCCATTACTAATTAGATATCGTCTTGCTTTTTTGTGTGAAAATAAACCCTGTAATTTGGCGTGAATATCTTTGGCAGGTGTCATAGTTTAACTATAACTATGCTGAAAACGAAGCTTGGTTTATATCCGATAGTGCTGTGTTACTGTAGAATTAGCACAGTGGTGGCACAGCACTTAAGCTAGTGGGATATTGACCAAAAGATTGAAGGTTCAAGTCTCAGCACTGTTACTATTAGGGCCATGATCAAGACTCTTTACCTCCAGCTGCCTGGACTTGTAAAACTGCATCAGTTATGTCTGAGGGGAAAGTGTTTGTAATGGCAAAAGTACAACACAGGATATGAAGTGGCAAAATTTGGGACACTTACTGGTCAGAAAATCACCAGACCCCAAATCCCCATTGAAAAAGCGTGGGTTATCTGGAACACCACCTAGACACTGTAGCAGAATGGCACAAGTGTGAAGTGACAGGATCTCCAATACACTGAGACTTATTAAGGTTTAAAGTCAAAATTGCAACTAATTGTCAGTCAGGGAAGTGTAAAAATACGATGTTTTAAGATGCATTGGGACATCCTCTAGATACTATTATAGGAATTGGGGCATGGCTACTCAGTGGCCGACTTCCAAAATAGTACCATAGTGTGAACAGACAGAATAAGATTTAGGACTAAAGAGCCTGTCTCCATTTTTAGAGCCACCTGATTCGTTATTAGAAGACCCAAAACAAAGATTGAACGAAAAGTAATTGAAGAGTAATTGAACGGCAGGTGTCGCTGTTCGACATTTGCGGAATTGAAATATGTGTAGACTAGACGTGTGGCTTATAATGTTTTTGTGTAACTTGTGTCCAAAAACCCGTAAATATCTGTATTTATGTTACAGATACAATTTAAACGTCCTGTCAGTTGGAAGACGCGTAGTACCATATTCATTTGAATTGTCAATAAGAAAAGAATTTTTGCTGGAACAGTAATTTACAAATGCTAATCTAATCTAGTCTTAGACCACCATTCGATTTGTTGTTTTAGCAGTGGTATAATGACCATGTATAACATATAATCGATGATTGGACCCCAAAATTTCAAACTTGGGTTAATCTTTTCTACCGACCTTCATTCCAGTCTTTGTGAGCTTTAGCATTTGTTCACCTTTTCACACGGTTCCCCTTCCAAAAAAAGTGGTTTCTTGGCTGCTACCCTTCCAAAAAGACCATTCCTAATCAAGCTACCTCGGATTGTAAAACAATCAACATGGCATCAGGATGAAGCTGCCACATGCTGCTATTGCTCAAATGTAAAGGGAGGGTATAAAAACCTGCCACTGTAGCCTGCATAAGCATTTTTCCTAACTGTTTTCCCTGTTTTTAAAAAACTGCATACAAAATTTCTTTGTATTTTCAGGTTGTATTCTAATAAAGAGACTGAGAAATAATTATATATATGGTCGTTACGCCATTTCTAAAAACAATGGTAATATCTAATCTATTGGGGGACTAAGACTTTTGGACAATAATGTACATCAATATAATAATGACAAGTTAGTTAGGACTGGCAAGAATGCTTACAATTTATAAGAACTGTAGCTGTAGTTAATGCAAATAACTCACTAAGTGTTGAAAGGTTGCAACCAATAACTCTCAGTCAGCACATTTGGTGACTCCTTGCAACTGTTTTTTTTTTTTTTGATTGAACTGAGCCAAACCTAATAACATGTCTAATATTGTGTGCTAGACACAAACATGTCCTTGTGTAATTTACATATAGTTCTAATATAAATATCTGTATTAATGTTTTGATGGCAGTTAGTTGCCCTGTCAGTTCCAGTAGACATGTCAGCCAACAGTTTCACATTGCTTGACAGATCTTTGTTGGAACGAAAACTAATTAAAAGTAAAGTAAAAACAGGGAACGAAGTGTACTGTAAACAGTTTCTCAATCATGCAATTATTATGCCAATATCTTGCCACCAGGAACTTTCTTGTGGCCAGAAACTGACACAAATGAATGACTACATTGCAAAATGTGCTCTACAAACTGTACCAACCAGGCAGGTGTCTAATAATATACATAAGTGTGGTTACAAATGCCATAATACTCCTGCACCTAATTTAATCGGACCAGCACAATACACACTACCATGTCCGACGAGTGAAGTTGAGACAAACCCCATGCTAACAGTCATGTTTCTGGATGTGTTTTGGAGCGTCCACAAACATTTGGCTATATAGTTGTATGTTTTTCTTCTTTGGGGTTTTTTTGCAGTTATTATTATTTGCAGTTATTTACTTTGAACTATTGACCTTCCAAAAACAGTGTGTTGTTGTCAATGCGAGAGGTAGATGGCTTGGCTCGTATTATTTACTCTCTAGGAGTGTGACTTGTGAGAACTTGTGTGGCTGTGGTTAAGGGCCCTGGGGATGGATTTCTTAAGAACTTAAGAATTTAAGGTTCTAAAACAAAAACTAAGAGGTTTATAAGAATGTTCTTAAATGCAGTTAAAAAAAAACCCATCGAAACCAAGTGTTAAAAAATTAGCAAACAAGACATAGAGGTGAGAGGCCTTCATGGATTTTCCTCTCTCTCCAAACCCCACAAAACTTCTGTCTAAAACACAGATTAAAGCAACAGCTTTGTCTATGCTTTCCTTTAGTACACAACTTTTGTATTTTAAGGATGACCTTCAGACTTTTAAACTTTTGAAGTGAAACTATGTAGGCCTTATTTCCAATAACGAAACTAACAGCCTAAGACAACTAAGATAAGGTTATCATAGGGTTAAGAAAACATTTAAGAACATAATGTTCTCAAGAATACAACTTGTTCTTAGAATTGTTCTTAAGAGCAAAGAAAAAATCTTATGAAGTTATTTGAAGAATAACAATTTTGCATACCTTTTTATAAGAAGGAGATGTCACGAAAAACACATTTAAGAAGGTTTTCTTTCTTAAGACACTTTATTGAATCCAGTCAATGGCCCATTGATAAATAGGGTTAAATTCCCACCTCTGCCAAGCTGCCACTGTTGGGTCCTTGAGAAAGGCTCACATTTGCTTTGATTTTGAGATTGTATCAGTTGTATGTCACTCTGGATAAAGGTGTCTACTAAATGACTAAAAGAAAATGTATTGCCCTGTGTTGCGCTGCTGCCCCATTCACTCTGCCACGTGTTCCTGAATTAGGTTCAAGACTTAGTATTAGTAGTGAGAATGAATGAAAATATTCTAAGAAACTATTATACTCTATGTTTAAAGGAATCTCGTTGTTATTGCATTCAGCTTTTACAGTTTTTAATTTTTTTTGCATTGTACTCATTTAAGGCAGCGCAGTGGCGCAATAGTTTGTGCTGTTGCCTCACAAATCCAGAGACTGGGATCATCCCCCAGAGCTGCAACAGCTACCCATGTCCCATGTCCCGGGGCCCACTTATGCCAGTTTTCTCACGGGAATAGATAAAACAGTATGAATAAATGGATGAATTGGTAAATGCCATGAAGTGAATGTAAGGTGGGTGCATGGCTTTTACTGTTATCAGTTCTCTACATTTACATTTACATTAACAGCATTTAGCAGACGCCCTTATCCAGAGCGACTTACAATTGATACAATCTTACAATCCAAGCAATTGTGGGTTAAGGGTCTTGCTCAAGGACCCAACAGTGGCAGCTTGGCAGAGGTGGGATTTGAACCCTGGACCTTCTGGTCCATAGTCCAGTACCTTAACCGCTAGGCTACCAAAGTCCCACAATATTCTCTACAGACTTCAGCAAAAGTTTGGGTGCCCCAGTCTGATTTTCAACATGACCTATTTATGCACATTGTATTGTATACCGTACTGTGCAGAAGCCTTAGGCATTCTATGTTTTTCCGTATTTATTTTACATCTACAAGGGGGAGCAATAAGGTCAATGTCTCTAAAAGTTAGTGAACAGTGTTTTAAAACTCCAGCAGGATTGCTATGTCTGATATAAGCGTGCCAGTTCAACACATACTAACAACACCACCACCACATCAGTGTGACTGCAGTGCTGAGAATGATCCACCACCCAAATAGTACCTGATCTGTGCTGGTCCTGACCATTGGAGAACAGAGTAAAGGGGACCAACAAAGTATTTAGAGAAACAGATGGACTAGTCTGTAATTGTAGAACTACAAGTGTAGTAAAGAATAAGCAGACTATAAATTGAAAAATATAGAATGCCTAAGACTTTTGCACAGTACTGTATATTTTGAAATCTGTTTGAAAAACTGTGAAACTTATAATTTGGCATGTGCAAGCATTTGAGCACCTCTAGTAGAAGATCCGCTAGTATTTTTCTGGACTCTGAATGGAATTGACTTGTCATATTTAAGTTCTTTAACACTTACAGCATTTAACAAGACACCCTCATAGAGAGCGAATTTCATTTCAGCCAAGGCTGAATGGGTCCAACAAGGATTGGAACACAACCTCACAACCTTATGATTAGCCCAATGCTTTAACCACTGAGCCTCTTATTGCAAGCTGTGTCGTCATTATGGTGTGTCATTATCATGGTAATTTTCCTTCCCAAATGGGTACTAGTGTTTGAATAAATATACAGAAATATACAACATTTAGTTACAATGAAAGCCAGTGTACAGCCTTGAGATTCTCTCTCTCTCTCTCTCTCTCTCTCTCTCTCTCTCTCTCTCATCATTGTGCATTGCAGCTGTCTGTCATCTTTAGGTTCGCTTGTTGTGTGCAAATGTTAGCGCATCTTTCCAATTGACCCATTATTTAACGTAAAACCGAATTTAAGATTAATATTAACCTAGAAGTAGTTTGGGTGGCACAGAGGCAATTCAGCAGCCCACCACTGTCCCAGCTGAATCTTCTACCCAGGATGGGTATCACATGTTGGAACAATTGCCTGTGTCTGAGAGAGGTGCAGCTGGATCTCCTCGGGGCTGGAACAACAACCCTTAACCATCTCTGTGATGAACTGGAACACTGTTCTGGGTACATGACTGCAGGCACCCTATGAATTCCAGGATAGGCTTTGAACTGCCCTTGTATCACTGACCAAAAAATGGGAGGCGCTTGGGTGGTGGAGTGGCCCAATACACTAGCCCACCACTCCTGGTAGTGCCGTGTGGTTGGGATGGCCACCACATAGGGGTACATTTGGCTGTATCTAGGGGAGGGAAAAGAGCAACCACTGTGATGGACTGGTTTCCAGCCCAAGACAATCAGGGAAACTGGGATAGGAAGTGGACCCCTCTACCCTCTTTTTTCATATTACAACTTGAGAATACTGATGGGGCCTTCTGGGCATCATGTGCAGATATGGCTGGCTGCATCTGAGGGAGGAGCAGATGGTCAGGGATCCATCCCCAGTGCTGCAACACCGATGTGATTGGTGAATCATCTAGCACATGCTTGAGCTAACACTTATGTGGTCTCTAGAGTGGCACGGTAGCACAAGTGGCTGGCGAGGTTCGCCTCACAGCTCACAGCTTCGATCCCGACCTCGGACTCTGCCTGTGTGGAGTCTGCATGTTCTCTCGTGTCCATGTGGGTTTACTCCGGGTACTCCAGTTCCCTCCCACAGTCCAAAGAAATGCATTAAGAGGTCATTGAAAATTGGCCCAGTGTGAAGATGCCTAGTATAGATGTAATGTTGCTCCTGTCATGAATAGCCATTAATGCTGATGTGACGTTAAATAAACAAATAAATAAAAATGTGGTCTCCAGGGATAGACCTGTGATGCAAACTGGGAAAATATGGGGTTACATTGCATTTACATTTACAGAATTTAGAAGACGCCCTTTCCAGAGCGACTTACAATTGATACGATCTTACAATCTAAGCAATTGTGGGTTAAGGGCCTTGCTCAAAGACCCAACAGTGGCAGCTTGGAAGAGGTGGGATTTGAACTTTATGGTCCATAGTCCAGTACCTTAACCGCTAGGCTACCACAGTCCCACTTAGGGTTAAAATGTAAAAAAAAAATGTAATCTCACCTGTGGTGTTTTCCTATCTCCCAGGTGCGGTCACTCAGGTTTGTTGTTTGCTGGGGAGGTGGGCTGCCGATGTCTCATGTGATCCCTCTTGTCTGTGTTACCTTCTGGTTCTCCTCTTTCTAGCTATGCTGCCGGAGTGTCATGCTACAGATGGAATTAGCAGTTGTTAACAGACACTTAATCAATAACTAACTACACTTTCTCTTTTCTCACCGAGCTTGTGTTCTGGTACCAGCTCCAGCCATGCTCGGGCCACACCAGAGGACAGTAACTCGCTCCCTCCTCCAGTAGTCTGGGGACGATGTGCCAAGGACATTCCCATGGAGGACTCAAAATCCTAAAGTGAGTCTGTGTATCGGACTAAATAATGCTGATATGCATATTTTGTTACGTTATTTTATTCATTATTTTATTTATCTGTTAATATTTACTTAGTTTCTGTTTTTTAGCTATTACTCCAGACTAATTTGACTAGAAAAATTTGTTTAATTCTGACATTTATCATCTACGCCACCCAAAGAGGTCGGGTCCCTTTTTGAGTCTTGGTCCTCCCAAGGTTTCTTCTTTATAACGTTTAGGGAGTTTTTCCTTGCCACTGTCGCCCTAGGCTTGCTCAATTTGGGATTGGACGTAGATATTAGAATCTAAAATTGTAAAGGTGCTTTGAGACAATGCTCCATTGTAAAAAGCGCTATATAAATAAACCTGACTTGACTTGACAAACGTCTGCATATTTAGTCACACTAGACTAGAGTGCCTGCTGTAATCTAAAAATAAACAAAAAAGTAATTACAAACAATGTGGGATTAAAATACTGCAGTGAATGAATGCGTAATGGATTATAAGCAAAGCTTGTACTATGCAAAAAAGTACATTTATTCAATCCATTCTTGTACATTCATTTATAAAGTATGTGTATGCTTGGGTTGTTTTAGGAGTACTGATTTAAATACATTTATAGACGGAGTGCTGACTTTAAATAAGTGCGTTTCCCAGTCATTATTCACTGGAGTACATTAAAATATTTGGGTGTTGTATGAAAATATATCTCTGACGTACAGGATCATGTGGGTTTTTTTTCGTAACAGATCTCCCAATGCACGGCCACTTTCTCTCCCCTCTCCGGCTTGTCTTTAGGTTTCGCCCACAATCTTTAAGGATCTGACCAGCAAACGTGCTGCTTATGGGCGCACACTCGTGTCTCTTTCTTGCCGAAACATCTGGACGGACAGATCTGCGATCTTTGAAGCGGGGCGAAGCGTTTTGGAGCAGGTAGGATCCGTGGGATCCGTGGGATTTTCGGTTGCTGAGCTGGATTGCGTTGCGCTGCGTTGTATTGCAGAGTTGGAAGTTAATGCGTGCAGCGTCTCTTCTTCCTTCCCTCCTTTTAATCATACACTTTTAACACCTTGCTATCCGCTTTCGGTCCGTTTGTCAGCTTTCATAGTTTCTAAGCAGGTTTTAAGCCATAGGAACGACGAGGAAGTGACATTATTGCACACAAATAGGCTGAGTAATTCTAATATATCGCAGCTACGGCTATGCAAAGCAGCGTGAACGCAATGCATGTTACATAAATATTATCCGCACTGTATATCAGTTTGCAAACTGACTTTAACGCCTGGCGTTGTGTAACTTGTGCCGAAAGGAAGTGCCTATAAGCGCGCACGTAGAGAAATGGTGATAATAATTCAGTTATTGTACTGGCACAGCTGCACAAACAGCAACTTTGAACATTAAAAGTGCCGCTGTTGCCCCCGGCAACCGGGCTCGCAGGGGGCGTTCGGGCTATTTCGCTAGCCTAGCCGGTTAGCCTAGCTTAGCATGACAACACAAACATTTAGAAGCCACGTATAAAGTCAAATCAACAGGCAGCATGGCTATTTACTTTTGGACAAAAGGTGTGAATATGTAGTCTTTTAAACATGTAGTCAGCTACTTGACTTGGTGCTGTGTTTAGCCTGCGTGCTAACCTGCGCTTACACCTCTTCTCCATTCATAATTTGTTTTGATTTGTTTACTTAAGTCCAGTTTTGACACTTTCTCCTGTGTTATCACGCGTATGGTTGCAATGATGGCATGTATTGTGTTCACTAAGTTACACCAGCGTATCATAACCGATATAGGCAGGTGATTCCTGCAGTGTTTCTTCAAACTGGAAGGCAAACGCTTTATACTGCGTACAGTGGATATGTAACGTGCCCTCTAACAGCTGGTGGTTCTTACGGTCAGGTCAAAACATCGTCCTCTGATCAACTGCTAATCGTCTGGGGGATTTTATTTACGTGTGTAAATTGGGTGTGGGTAATTATCACTCAATGTAACTACATAACTATATATAACTAGCGTCGTTTGATACTTGGATACACTCCTTACTGTGGCTAGGAAATATGTTTACGTGCTATTCTTTACTATATCAGTAAGGGAGTAGTTTAATTTTTTTATAGTTTCAATTAAAAGAGCTTGTCAAGAGGACTAACATTAAGGATCACTTTACGTATAAAAAAACCTACCTGGAAAAACCTACCTGCTGATTTCCTATGAAACAACACCACAGTTCACATGAGAACTTTTTCCCTTTTTAAAAAATATGTCTGTTTGTGTTTATTAGTTGTTTGTGTTCATGTTTATGGCTATATTCATGACAGACACAAAGGTTACATCAACATACCAGTCATTGGCCAATTTAGAGTGGTCAGTTAGACTAACATATGTCTTTGGAATGTGGGAGGAAACCGGAGCACCTGGAGTAAACCACAGGTAGACACCGGGAGGACATGCAAACTCGACACAGGCAGAGTCTGGGGTCGGGATTGAACCGAGGATCTCTGAGAAGTGAGGCGACTGCGCTAACCATTAAAATATGTATGAACGTTGCAGAAGTCGGAACAAGCGGGGCAGTGCCCCTGTGAACACAAGCTGGGGAGGAGGGTGCAGCGGGCGCCAGTGCCCCTGTGAACATTTACAGCATTTAGCAGACGCCCTTATCCAGAGCGACTTACAATTGATACAGTCTTACAGTCCAAGCAATTGTGGGTTAAGGGCCTTGCTCAAGGACCCAACAGTGGCAGCTTGGCAGAGGTTGGATTTGAACCCTGGACCTTAACCGCTAGGCCACCCACAATTTTGGCCCCTTTACACCCTCCTATGAAGAGTGAGTTAAATAATGAATCCTCTTAATGCCCGCAATGCACATTTAAGTAGAAAGTAATTAGCCCTTCTAACCATGCCCCTGCCCCATTGCCCACTTCAAATGGTCTAGAACCACAAGTGGTTAGAGATTTCACTGCACAGCTCCAGATATCCCTGGTTCGCTCCTGATTTTGGACTCCACCTTAGTGGATGTCCTCCCCATGTCCATGTGGGTTTTTCCCCAGGTACTCGTTAGGGTCCAACACAATTTTAGGCATTGATTTAAGGTTATGGCTGTTCAATGAATAGGTATGATATCATGATAGAACAGTTCGTCACTGATGAAATAGAAGCAGAGGGTGGAGATGTAGTTCAGAAGCCATTCTGGACATTTAACATTTGTTTGCACTGCCTTTACAATCTCAATTTGTTGTATGATGATGGTGCTTCAGCTATTTGGATAGTGTGGTTCTGACTGTCCTTCTAATTTATGTATTATTCAAGTCTCTATTTTGGCAACCATTACCCTTTTGTCCAAATGGCAATGCATACTAATTGGTTGTTAGAGAAAGCTGTTAGTCTGTTCATTAAGTTCAGTACATTGTCTTTTCCTTGGTTTGTAAGGTATGTAGTGCCCTGGCTTTTATAAAATTCAGCTCACTTGAGTTTAAATATGGATGTGTTCCAAATCTGATTTATTACCCAAATCCAATTGTTTTGATAGGTTGTTCACATTTTCTTTTTGTTGTCGCCTGTTTCAAGCTACCTGACACACCACTGCTCAGAAGTAAAATAAAATAGTGGGTATGGACAATGACGTGGGAGGCTTTACTTGCGCATTTACAGCATTTAGCAGGTGACCTTATCCAAAGTGACTTTCAAGCTGGTACAGTCTGTGTGAACAATCCAAATGTATAAATGTTGCAATCCAGGCAACTGAGGATAACGCACTTGCTCAAGGGTCCAGCAGAACTTCAAAAGCAAACGTTAACATATCCTGTTCAAGCAACCTTCTTGAAGATTTGTGAAGCAGGATGCTAATTTGAAGGCAGCCCATATTGCTACAAAGGTAAATGGATGTTAATATTATACTGACTGGCAAATGGAGTAGGTTTATTTTTGATCATTTTTTTTTTAGTTTGCTTAATTGTCTGAGTTTTGCAAAGCTGTTTCGTTATGTTCTCATGCCCAATACGTCAAGCTACTCAAGGAGGGGTGGTGTCTATTTTAGACTGGGGTCGCATTGTAACATATCAGGTTATGTTTTGGATTTTCAGTTCTACATATGAAAGTGGCTCAGATCAAAGTCGAAAAGGTTTGGTTGAATGTCTTTTTGCTGTTCACACTGCCATGAAAGAAACAAATCTCTGTCATATATGAGGGGAGAAACCGATTTAAGCAAGTTATGGTTTTAGACATTATTCCTATAACAAAAACAATGCCCTTGTGTCTGAAAACTTTGTAAAATTGAACTTGGATACACTGTGTCTTTATGAAACACTATGACAGTGGTGTGCAGTCAGGAACTTCTAACCCTTCAGAGAAGGGGTAACAAGCAGGTGTATGTAGAATATTACATAAATATTTATAAATGATTGTCAAATTTTTTTCCTTATTCAAAATGCTACTCTGCGGTTTCTTGGTTGCTATAAGACATACAGTGGGGCAAAAAAGTATTTAGTCAGTCACTGATTGTGCAAGTTCTCCGACTTGGTCTGTAATTTTCTTCATAGGTACACTTCAACAATGAGAGACAAAATAACGAAGGAGTGGCTTCGTAAAAAAACATTTCAAGGTCCTGGAGTGGCCTAGCCAGTCTCCAGACCTCAGCCCCATAGAAAATGTGTGGAGGGAGTTGAAAGTCCGTGTTGCCCCAAAAACATCTCTACTCTAGAGGAGATCCTGCATGGAGGAATGGGCCAAAATACCAAGCTACAGTGTGTGCCAACCTGGTGAAGACTTACAGGAAACGTTTGACCTCTGTCATTGCCAACAAAGGTTATGTTACAAAGTATTGATTTGGACCAAATTTATTGACCCAAATACTTATTTTCCACCATGATTTACAATTAAATTCTTAAGAAATCCAACAATGTGATTTCCTGGATTTTTTTTTTCTGACTGTTTGAGGCTGTGGACAGGTGTCTTTTATACAGATAACGAGGTCAAACAGGTGCAATTAATACAGGTAACCAGTGGAGGACAGAAGAGCTTCTTAAAGAAGAAGTTACAGGTCTGTGAGAGCCAGAAATCTTGCTTGTTTGTGAGTGACCAAATACTTATTTTCCACCATGATTTACAATTAAATTATTTAAAAATTCTACAATGTGATTTCCTGGATTTATTTTCCTCATTTTGTCTCTCATAGGTGAAGTGTACCTATGATGAAAATTACAGACCTCTCTCATCTTTCTAAGTCGGAGGACTTACACAATCAGTGGCTGACTAAATACTTTTTTGCCCCACTGTATCTGACTGAGAGTGCTAGTAACCAATCAAAAAAACTGCTCATTAGAATGGCTACTGTCTATGTGCCCCTTCTGATGATATAAAGAAGGTTTCAGTAATGTTTGTATATTACCAAAGGGACAAGAAATCTGAGAAGACGAGAGAAAGATCAGCTGTCTACCCCTTCTCGGCATACCGAAGAAGGTGCTATGTATTCGTCATTAATAAATAAACCGTCTATGCTCTTGCTACTTTGGCTAAGTAATGTCAAATGGCCACTTGCAAAGAAACTTGCAATAACTTCGTAAGTTAAGCCAAGTCTGCCTACAAGTCATAGACCATTTTCTGGCAAAGGAGTGGAGGATGGACTTTATCTTCAAAGAAGCCTAACACACCAGTGAGTTTGGTGTTTACTTAACGTTTGGCTGCCCTGGCATACTATATACATTAGAAATGAGTAATCCTATTTTGTCGAAAGTGTTACACAGAAACTTAAGTTGAAAAACAGGAAATCGTTGTGTTGTATTGTCCATGCTACTTTTGTCATTTGTGGTTGCGTTTGTGTGCTGTTGATATGTATTTTGAAATCTACACAATTTAAAGTCAAGCAAAAGGTTTTAGTCGTTATAAATGTGTCTTGCTGGCAGACATTTAGCCTTAAAAAGGTGTATAAATCACATGGACTGTCATGTCTCCGGTTGACCGGACATCACTGCTTCATACTAGTTCCATATGAGAGTAAAGAGGAATGATGGCAGGGAATAGTTTGTATTCTGTACTAAAATTCCGTGTTCTGTAAACTGTATGTCTGAGCTTATAAATTCTGCCGATTTATGAGCGTGACGTAGAAAAAACAGAATGATGAAGGTTTCTACTACTTTAAAATGTAAAAAGTAAAAGTAGTGGGTATTTGGTAACTCATTTCAGAAGTTCAGAATGTGCATATGGAAAACAGCGCATGTGACATCTACCACAATGGTGTTCACTGATATCAAAGTCAGAAATGCTGTAGGGCCCTTGAGCAAAACCCGTAATCCTCAATTTTTAAGCTCTGTGTTTGGATTGGTTTCTGCCTGTTTTGTAAGTTGCTTTGGATAAAAGCTGTTGCCAAATGAATAAATGTAAATAATCCTCCACACTATTGCAACATACCTCAGCCACTCTGACCTGGTTCATGCCCTTAAAAGATTGAACTAAACACTATAACAGCATATCCACTGTGCAAAGTCACTTGTGAAAGTCCTCATCTGTCTGGATTGGATTCTGTCTCCTTGGATAAAGTGTCTGCCAAATGGGTATGTAAACTGGACAGTAAGTTGGTTTTCTGTTCTTGTTTTAGTTAAGGTCCAAGACAATGAAGTAAAGAGCCAAAACAACAGAATCAAAGTGTGGTCATTTATGGACTGTATATTGTACTCATAACAGCACTGTTGCTCATAACATTCTTCTCCTATCAAGCTTAATGCGACTGGAAAATACAAAGCAAGAAATCTGAGGCAATCCAGAATCTCATCGGATCATCCAGACTTCTCATATGGAATCTCCTCTAGCTCACCTCACAGGTTTTCAGTGGGTCAATGTATTGGGATGGCCATGACAAAAGCTTGATTTTGCAGTGTTTAAAACCTTTTTGGTTGTCCTGCTGGAATCTGAGTTATGAACAAGTTGTAGATTTTTGCCAGATGAGGCTAGATGGGGGAAAATCAGGCAAGACATCCTAATGCCATGTACCTTAATAGAAATATGGAGCAATAGCTATCCTGCAATATCCTCCAGTGTCCTTTACAGTTAAGGTTCTGTTATTTTCTGTGCAACCATCCACCTACTTTTGGTAAATACCACATTTGGTGTACCTAATAAGCTTAATTGTTTGTCCCTTCTAACCATGGAACCCAGTTCTAGACACTTTTAATTAGATGAAATAAACTGCTTTCTGTCTGGCCATTTTTCAATGTAGTTGTAGATTTGTAAACCTGGTGACAAAAATGTTACAGTTTTCTGCAAATCTTTAACCTTTGGGGGTTAATTTTGTTTTTGAATCTCTAGGCATCCTACTGTGTGTGTGTGTGTGTGTGTGTGTGTGTTGGGGGGGTATGTGTGTCATTTTCCAGGCAGCTTCATTACAGCTCTGTTCATGTTAAACTTCTTAATTATTGCCCTAACAGTGGGTATTTTAGAGTTTTACAGTTATGTTTCATTATAAGGGATCATTTGCATAGCAGGTCATGGCACTCGTGGTAGCTCAGTACGGGATTTGAAATATGGTTGAATTTTTCTGTAGGCTGTTTGAAACCAAATAAATAATTCACATAGCTTAGGTGGTCATTTATTTACTAGTACTTGGGGTTGTAAATGAAGTATTATATAAACATAATTCATTTTTACCAATTGGTTGGTGCAGTGGCAGTTTGCTAGTTCATCACTGCAGGGACCCAGAGTCCTGGCGATGCCTTCCAGTCGGGTCATCCTTATGCCTGCGTCTGAGGGAGGAGAGGCAAGTGGGGATCACCCAGCACTGCACATATACAGTATACATATACAGTTTTATTTTTTTTATTCTGTTTTATTTAGCTTCCTACTTTGTGTCCCCTGTCATCCTGTTGCAAGGATGACTTATGCCAACATTGCAAAGAACTGGCGTTCCATCCAGGGCACTCTTACGACTGACCCCGGAGTTCTCCAGGACCGGCGTCTAACCAGCGAAAAACACTGACCATCAAAAGTGGGAGTGAAAAAAAAAAAAAAAAAATAAAAATAGTATCTTCATGGTACTTGTGTGCAATCCATGGCTTTTGTTGGATGCTCTAAAAATAGGACAGATTGAAAGTCAGCTTTTCACTTTCATTTTAAAAAGCTGATTGTGGACAGAAACCAAAAAACCCAACAACCTTACACTGTATTTCTCCTTGAAAAAAACATTATTAAAACAGCATTTGATTCCATTTTTGTGCCTGGCTTGGCATGTGTTTCACAGAGGAACCGCTCACTGAATCTGTTTACAGATCCAGAATAACTAATTTGGAATAGACATTGCTCTTCACTAAACTTGGCAGTGTCTTGCCTTTTCTTTTCTTTTTTTGATGGATATTTTGGCTTTCTCTTTGCAACATGTCAGAAACTTTTTAACATACTGAAATGAAAACCAGTCTGTTTCATCTGTGCCTCATGTGCGTAAATGAAAACAGGTATTTGAGGCCACGCTCAGATTTACTATAACAAACAGAATCACAACAGGTTTACTGCAAAGATACAGATATTATAAGCACGAGGGTTCAGACATGTAGTAACAATTTCCTCCAAGTCTGTATATTGTGCACATGTCAATGTTTATGGTTACATCTGTTTCAGATCTGTGGTTCGGTGTTCTCTGTGTGGTGGAAATCATAGAGCTTTAGTTTAATGGCAGTTGTGGCAGTCAAAAATGCATTACCAGGAAAGATCACCTTGCTGACTGTTAAGCATGGGAGTGCTTCTGTTACACTTTTTGGTTGGGTGAAAATATTGTGTGAGCAACATTAATAATAGATTGTACCAAATATCAGCTATTGCTTGCCATAAGGTTTTGGACCCAGGTGCAGAGCTTCAAGCCATTGGTTTCAGCCAATGGGGGAGCTCTGGAGGGTGAAGCCAGCTGCTGGGGGGAGCACTGGAGGCAAAACCAGCTTGTTGGGAAGTCTCAATGTTGAAGGACCTTCCTAAAATTCTATTTTGTGTAATGGTAAATGGTTTATTGTTCTACATACCCATTCATATACACTGCCTGGCTACAAAAAGGTCACCACCTGGATTTAACTAAACAAATGGTTAAATAGTTTAAAAAAATGAGCCTCCCATTGGATAATTACTGCATCGGTGATTGTTTCAGCTGGCAACAAGTTATTTAACCCAACTGATGCAGTGAGTAGCTTCTCATTTGTTAAACAACCATGTTGAAAGACACATCCTGTGGTCGTGGAAAAGATATTCATCTGTTTCAGAAGGGTCAGATTGTGAAAGAGTGGTTCAGGGAGCATGAACCATCATTTTCACACATGGAATGGCCACCACAGAGTCCAGACCTGAACCCCATTGGGAATCTTTGGGATGTGCGCAGTGGTCCAGATCTCTCATCATCAATACAAGATCTTGAAGAAAATTAATACAACTCTGGACAGCAATAAATGTTGTAACGTTGCAGAAGCTTGTGGAAACGATGCCATGGTGCCACAGCGATTCCAACGAAGGTCCAAAGAAATATTAGAGCGTGTGATATTTTTTGGCCAGGCAGTGTAAGGGAGAGTGTGCTGGTGCATTTTTCCACTAGGTGGTGTTTGATGATATGAATAGATTCTAGGGCCTTGGGTTGATGAAACATATGCGTTCTCAAAGTGCCACTGAGTGGTTGCGGTAATAACCCAGAGCAAGTGTAACTATGGAATGAACTGACAGAAAAAGGTGGGAAAAGTAACAGTAGACTGAGTTCCAAAATGTCGTCAGCCAACGATGATGAACTTACAATGGGGTCTAGTAACAATGAGATGCCTAAAATGGCATCCATGAGCTAAGACTGAGGTGTCCCAGCCAACCTCCCAAGCTCAAATAAACATTATATTTTCCTATCTTTTGTCAGATACAACTTTGTGTTTTCCTTTCCTTCAGAATATACTTAAATGAGATACCAATTCAGTTCAGCTCTCAATATGCATATTCATTCCAACTCTCTTTAGATTACTATTTAACGAATTCTGTAACTTTCTTACAGTTTAATGTTTTTGTTTTGCTACTGGCTTAAAGCACCATTGCCTTCCTTTATAATCTGTTGTAATCTTACTTTCTCTGTTATCTATATCCTTTTCAATCTGCTCCCCTATTTTGATCCTTTGAGCTCTGTATTTTGGACTTTCAGTTTTCCTTCATCTAGTTGTTAACATTCATTGCTTCTGGTTGCTCATATTTCCTTTTCAGTATAATGTCTGACACATAAACACTATGCAATAGGTCTACCGTTCAACAAAAGGTACAGCAGTGTATAATGACTACTTTTTTATATACTGCTGTACATTTTGTAAGAAGCCCACAAGGCATTCTGGGAAATGTAGTTTCCACAACAACGGAAAACAATGGAGCTTGCACTACAGCTCCCTGCCACCCTCTCTGGTCAGATGTGGCAGTGCTGGAAGTCAGATGGAACTGGCTTGAAAAGTGTACTTGGGCCTCCTCAGTAGCTCCCCCTAGTAGTGGCAGTGGGGCCCTGTGGCTCCTGACATCAATAATTTGACAATTGACTATCTTTGAAACCAGTGTTTCACAGTCGGTGGCATTAGAGTTGAGCTTATTTGATATACCACCACTGTGGTGACCTGTGGTTGATGTATTTTTGTATTTGTGTATATCTGGAATAAGGCAGTTGGGTCTGGTGAGTCCCGTTTCTTTTTCCATCACGTGGACAGATACAGTGAGGCAAAAAAGTATTTAGTCAGCCACTGATTGTGCAAGTTCTCCTACTTAGAAAGATGAGGGAGATCTGTAATTTTCATCATAGGTACACTTCAACTATGAGAGACAAAATGAAGAAAAAAATCCAGGAATTCAGATTGTAGGATTTTTAAAGAATTTAATTGTAAAATATGGTGGAAAATAAGTATTTGGTCACCCACAAACTGGCAAGATTTCTGGCTCTCACAGACCTGTAACTTCTTCTTTAAGAAACCTCTTCTGTCCTTCCCACTGTGTTGCCTGTATTAATGGCACCTGTTGTTTGACCTCGTTATCTGTATAAAAGACACCTGTCCACAGCTCAAACAGTTCAGACTCCAAACTCACCCCATGGCCAAGACCAAGAGCTTGCCGAAGGGCACAAGAGAGAAAAATTGTAGACCTGCACCAGGCTGGGAAGAGTGAATCTACAATAGGCAAGCAGGTTTGGTGTGAATAAATCAACTGTGGGAGCAAATTGTAAGGAAATGGAAAGACATACAAGACCATTGATAATCTTCCCTTGATCTGGGCCTCCACGCAAGATCTCATCCTGTTGGGTCAAAATGATCATGAGAACGGAGAGCAAAAATCTCCAGGAAAATCCCAGAAACTACACGGAGGGGACCTGATGAATGACCTGCAGAGAGCTGGAGACCCAAAGTAACAAAGGCTACCATCAGTTAACACACTACACCAGAGGACTCAGATCCTGCAGTGCCAGGCTTAAGCCAGTACATGTCCAGACTCGTCTGAAGTTTTGCCAGAGAGCATATGGATGATCCAGAAGAGGATTGGGAGAATATCATGTGGTCAGATTAAACCTAAAATAGAACTTTTTTGTGGTAAAAACTCAACTGGAGGAAAAAGGATGCTGAGTTGCATCCCAAGAACACCATACCTACTGTGAAGCATGGGGGTGGAAAACATCATGCTTTGGGGGCTGATTTTCTGCAGAGGGGACAGGACGACTGATCCGTGTTAAGGGAGGAATGAACGGGGCCATGTATCGTGAGATTTTAAGCCAAGACCTCCTTCGATCAGTGAGAGCATTGAAGATGGAACGTGGCTGGGTCTTCCAGCATGACAATGATCCCAAACACACCGCTCGGGCAACGAAGGAGTGGCTCTGTAAAAAGCATCAAGGTCCTGGAGTGGCCTAGCCAGTCTCCAGACCTCAACCCCATAGAAAATGTGTGGAGGGAGTGAAAGTCCGTGTTGCCTCAAAACACCACTGCTCTAGAGGAGATCTGCATGAAGGACCAGCTCCACTGTGTGCCAACCTGGTGAAGACTTACAGGAAACATTTGACCTCTGTCATTGCCAACAAAGGTTATATTACAAAGTATTGAGTTGAACTTGTTATTGACCAAATATTTATTTTCAACCATAATTTACAATTAAATTATTTAAAAATCATACAATGTGATTTCCTGGATTTGTTTTCTCATTTTGTCTCTCATAGTTGCAGTGTACCTATGATAAATTACAGACCTCTCATCTTTTTAAGTAGCAGAACTTGCACAATCAGTGGCTGACTAAATACTTTTTTGCCCCACTGTATGTGTATGACCATTTAGCTGGGGAAGTGAGGGCACCATTATGCACTGTGGGGAAAAAGACAAGCCAGTGGAGCGATGTTCTGTTTTAATTGGAGAGATGTCCTGTGTCTTGGCATTTACGTGGCTGTTAATTTGACCAGATAGTTTTGACGTTTTGTCAGACTGCTGTACATTTACATGTAGTCATTTGGCAGATATCTTTATCTCCGAGCCACTTACAACTGATACAATTTTACAGTGTATGATCCAAACAAGCTTTTAGGGTCTTTCTTAGGGATCTAACTGTGACAGCTTGGGGGCTTGAACATTTGGATTTTCTGGTCCAAAATTCAAAATCTTAACCGCAGTTCCACCACAGACACTTGGACTTTTATGGTAGCGTGAAAACCTTGTTCAGGTAGTACTATAAATTAATAAATGCCTTTTTAAAGTTGTGCATTGTAAAGGTGATTTAGTTCAGTGAGTTTTCAGCTTGTGTCTCAGTTCAGGAAAACATTGAAAGTAGTGTACTTAGTAATTGCAAATACATTATGTTGGCTTGAGTGTTCCTTTAATAAGTGACTTCAACAATGGACTGTTTGTTCCCCACAAACAGCTTAGAGTTGTTCCTCATGTAATCAAGACCAAGACAGAATAGAACTAGGCTCACATAAGGGTGTTACATGTTTGCGTATAGTCCCTGCTTAAATGCCCCTCTCCTGAAATGAAATTGCTTTCCTGACAGAAATATGGTAGCAAGTCTACCTCTGTCCTTTTACTCTTTCTGCTATAATATCAGGATTCTGCTTTTTGAGTGCATTTGTGTAGGCTTTTCATTGTATTATATGGATTGAAATGGAGGTAAAAAAAGGGGGGAAGGTCAAGTTTCTTTTCCAACATGAAGAATGCATTCATCTGTACCTCGCCTGAACTGCCATCTTGCAAAATTCAGTTGTTTACATACTGCAGAGCTTTTCGTGTGGATTGTGCAAGTGAGGCCGAATTGCCAAAAAGTGCAAGTCATGTGCAGCACATACACACTCCTTCTCTTCTTCTTCTTCTTCTTCTTCTTCTTACTGTGAGTCGACTGAATGGCTGCCTGTGTTTCTCCGCTCATTATTATTTGCGGTTGGTCAAGTGGTAATGACAGGCAGCCGTTAAAGACTTGATTTGTTAGGTACGGGATCCTGGTTGATGGACCTGAAATGACAGGCTGTAAATACTGATTGAATCTATTTTTAAATCTATTTCCCAGGTAGGGCTTTAAGTGCTATGAACCATTCATGGTATGATAACTATACAACCCAGTGTTATGGCTTTCAACAAATCACAGGATCTAATTTAAGCTTGAACTATATGTTTAGGGAAACTGTTGGAATATTATTTATTTCGTTTTTTTTTAGTAGAGTATACATACGGTTGCTGTGGCTGAGATGAATGAGCCAGCTCCTGGAAATAACAGTTCCTGAGGACCTGGGTTCAAACCCCGGACTGAGTCTGAAACGTGAATTCTGGGATAGTCTTCGGACCCTGACAAGGATATGTGGGGTAAAATGTAGTGTGTTGCTTTGCCTTTATTTTAGTGTATACATGTATGTAAATGTATTGCACCTTATTTGCAGTATTTAAAATTACATTTATTACTTATTTACCTGTAACATAAAACACAATACAGTGGTACCTTGGTTCTCGACCACCTCGGAACTCGTCAAATTTGATTAGACTAGAACAATTTGTGTCTGTTCTCTGTTTGGTGGATTCACGATTCATAATTCAGTACACAGTGATTCAGGTTTACAATCGCCCTTGCTCAGTGAAGATCCCAACTGTGTTTGTTTTTCTTTGTTTTCACATCTACAGTGCTGTATTTTTTTATTTTTTGTGCAAATAAGTGTCCATGGGTCCTAAAAAGGTTAGTTATAGGAGCCGACTGAAAGTAAACACAAGCTGCAGTTAGCTTAGCATCTAAGTTTTCACCCAGAGTTCACCAATAGAGTAAGTGTTTTGCTTTTAGTTTTCACTTTCAATCCATTACTCACTAAATTACATGAGATTTTTCAACGCTTTATTATAAAATGAGCTTTGTGTTAATTATTTTGGCCAACTGTAGGTTAATGTAAGTGTTTGAAACATGAACTTACTTATCATTACATATCATAGGCTCCACTATGATACAGTATAGACCGCTCTACCGTGCAATCATTAAACTCCTCAGTTCATGATGCATTTAACTTGATGGATTTTTTGGAACATATCCCCGACGTAAATCAGGGAGCACCTGTACAATACACCTCCATTAAAGCATGTCATTTCTTAAACAGTGTGGATTTTCTGGGGGTCTGGAATGGATTAATTCAGCTTACATTATTCCTTATGGAAAAGGTTTGCCCTGTACTCATCATTTTTGGTAATCGACAAGCCTTCTGGAACAAATAATAGATGAGAACCGAGGTACATAAAAGCAAAAAAAAAAGAAAAGAATTAATATTATATACATCGATAGGTGAAAACATTGAAACCACCTGCCTAATATGGTGTAGGTTCCCATTGTGTTGTCAGGGCTCTGACCCACAGAAGCATAGACTCTGCAAGACCTTTGATGGTGTCCTGTGGAGTCTGGAATGATGATGTTAGGAGCAGATCCTTGTAGGTTTCTGTAGGTTGCAAGGTAGGGCCTTCATGGATCAAACATGTTTGTCCAGAACATCCAAAATATGCTAGATCTGATTGAGATCTGGAATTTGGAGATCTATTAAACACTTCGAACACTTTGTCATGTTCCTCAAACTATTCCTGAATGATTTTTGCAGTGTGGCAGGGCACATTGTCAGTTGAAAAAGGTTACTGTCATTATGGAATACCATTGCCACGAAGGGGTGTAGTTGTTCTGCAAGGGAGGTGGTGCATGTCAAAGGTCCTGAGGTCTCCCAGCAGAACATTGCCCAGCGTACCACACTGTCAGTGTTATTCACTTCACCTGTCAGCGATTTTAATGTCGGCTGATTGGCATAGGTGTTGTACAGTTTGGGAAACCTTCTGAGTATAACTTTGCTTTTTGAGATCACCATATTGCATGTAGATGTGCTAGGTTTGCAGTCGCTTGTTTTCTGTAAGCCAAATCTTTATAGTAAATAATGAAAGCTGTATTAGATAAATGCATTTAACCCATATATACAGTATTGTGGAAAAATCTTAGGCCACAATTAGATTAGTTATTTTTGCAATGGTATAATGACCATGTATTAACCAGTGTTTTTTTTTCATCTATATCAAGCTTTTTTCAGCTCTCATGTCTTTCATCTCCCTGTACTCATTTCCACTGATCTTCTTTCCAGTCTTTGTGAGCTTTAGCACTTCATGGCCTTTTCATCCTATTCTCCTCCTGAAAAAGTAGAACGGTCAACCAGTACTGTAGAAGGGTGAACTTGGCATCCAGATGAAGCTGCCAGATGCTGCTATTGAAGGACACTGAAAAATAATTATGTATGGTCATTATACCATTGCTAAAACATTGGAATGTCTAATTTATTGGTGGCCTAAGACTTTTGCATAGTGTGTGTGTGTGTGTGTGTGTGTGTGTGTGTGTGTTCTAAAAGTAGATAAAAATAACCCAGTTAAACAAATGAAACAAAAACATTATACTTTGTCATTTATTTATTGAGGAAGATGATCCAATATTACTTATTAGTGAGTGCAGCTGCAACTAAACGTTTCCTGTAACTGTTGATCAGTCCTGCACACCGGCTTGGAGGAATTTTAGCCCATTCCTCCGTACAGAACAGCTTCAGCTCTGGGATGTTGGTGGGTTTCCTCACATTAACTGCTCAATTCAGGTCCTTCCACAGCATTTCGATTGGATTAAGGTCAGAACTTTGACTTGGCCATTCCAAAACATGAACTTTATTCTTCTTTAACCATTCTTTGGTAGAACGACTTGTGTGCTTAGGGTTGTTGTCTTGCTGCATGACCCACCTTCTCTTGAGATTCAGTTCATGGACAGATGTCCTGACATTTTCCTTTAGAATTCTCTGATATCATTCAGAATTCATTGTTCCATCAATGATGGAAACAATGATCTTTGTTGGTCGACCACTCCTGGGGAGGGTAACAATGGTCTTGAATTTTCTCCATTTGTACACAATCTGTCTGACGGTGGATTGGTGGAGTCCAAACTCTTTAGAGATGGTTTTGTAACCTTTCCAGTCTGATGAGCATCAACAACTCTTTTTCTGAGCTTCTCAGAGATCTTCTTTGATACACTTCCCCAAACATGTGTTGTGAAGAACGGACTTTGATAGATCCCTGTTCTTTAAATAAAACAGGGGGCCCACTCAGACCTAATTGTCATCCCATTGATTGAAAACACCTGACTCTACCTAATCTACAAATTAACTGCTAATCCTAGAGGTTCACATACTTTTGCCACTCACTAATATGTAATATTGGATCATTTTCCTCAATAAATAAATGACCAACTATAACGTTTTTGTCTCATTTGTTTAACTGGGTTCTCTTTATCTACTTTTTGGACTTGTGTGAAAATCTGATGATGTTTTAGGTCATATTTATGGAGAAATATAGACATTTCTAAAGGGTTCTTTCAAGCACCACTGTATATATTCTGAGTCAAATCCTAATGCCAGAGTCCAAAATCTTATCAAAACTAAACAGTGTCTTTTTGCTCCATGTCAGAAAAATATAAAATATCACATTCTTCAGTCTTTTGTCTTGTACGTTTGTTCCTTTAAAGGTAGCTGCCCGGTTTCATCATTCTGCAGTCTATGTCAAATGATGTTCGTACCCAGAAAAACCACAGCCTAACAAAGCACACTGCTAACACTGTAACTATTTCGGGTGGTATCCATATATTATGAAGTCGCTACATCTAATAATATTCCATCTGTGCTTGCTGTAGTAAGCACTGCAGACTCTACCTTATTTGGAGTGCATGACTGGAATGAGATGTTTACATGGCACATTCTGTAGCTTATAGTTTGGGAATAGCATGGAAGCGTGAAGGCTGTTTCAAAAACTACTTGGAAATACTTAAGGAACCCTGGCTTTCTTCAAATAATTATAAATTTTAAAAAGTGTTTGTTTATTTCTCCTTCTTTGCTCTTTCTTGTGTGCTTTCCTTCCCCCTCCCCGCCTGTAGATGTGAGATATTTGCTGTATGGGGCGTTGCCAGAACCATAGTGAGGAGTTGCCAGCATCAAGAAAACGTAGAGCCAGAAAACACCTCCTTCCAAAATCTCTCACTCTGGTTATGAAGAGTGCACACACTCCACCCTGATCGTACATTCTGGGTTTACTTTTACCCTGATATGTGAACCCGACTAAGCTTTGATCCTGTGAATTTTTGGGCCACTAGGGAGTGGTGGAGGTGGACAGGAAGCTTAAATCTGAAGGAACCACTAATTCTGAGGTCGTAATGTGTGGGAACGAGATTAATCCTCTTTTCTACAGCCCATTACACAGCAGTAGCATAAGCACCTATTCATACGGACCTATTTCAGTCCTGGATCAGAGAATCCATCCACCTCCATGGGCCATAGCAGATTGACTTATTATTATTTACAGTGCCTATAGGAAGTCATCACACACTATTGAAATAGGCACCTATTTGTTTTACAGCCTGAAACTTAAAAGACGTTCAAAATATGTTTTCCAGCTTTATTTACACATTTTGCCTTATAACATTAACGTAATGAGGAAAAGGCAGCAGTTCTGAAAATTACTGGGAAAAAAAAGAAAAACTAGAATACCAGTGTAGGAAAAGTGATCAGCCTCTGATTTTATATTTCACAGAGCCACCTTTTTGCTTTGCTTACAGATATCAGTCTGTTTAGATATGTCACTGGTCTTTTGGACAGATGGAATGGGGAGTTTTTGTCCGTTCATCTTCAGACTATCGTTCGAGTTTAGTCAGATTTCATGGAAACTTGCACTGAACTGCTTTCTTCAACTCCATTCACAGGTTATTCATCGGATTTAGGTCAGGGCTCTAACTTGACCCCTCAAGGACATTGACCTTCGTTTCCTTAACCAATATGTTTTTTGGTGCTTGATTCGTGATTCAGGTTCACAATAGCTCTTCCCCAGTAAAGATCTGCGCTGTTTATCGTGTTTTTCTTTATTGTTACATCTACAGTACTTTATTCTTAGTGCAGACAAGTGTCCATGGGTCCTGAAAAGCTTCCTGAAAGTAAACCGAGAGGAAACACAGGCTGCAGTTAGCTTAGCAGCTATTCTAGCACTGACTTCACCAGTAAGTGTTTTTTTTATTTTTACTTTCAGTTCATTCTCTCCACTAAAAGAGATTTTTCAACACTTTATTATAAAATTATTGTTTTAATGATTTTGGCCAACTGTAGGTTAATGTAAGTGCTTAAAACATTAACTTACTTATTACGTCTCATAGGCCCCAGTGTGGATTTTCTGGGGGTCTGGAATGGATTCATTCAATTTACATTATTCCTTAGGGAAAAATTCCTTCGGTACTCGACAAGCCTTCTGGAATGAATTGGCAAAGAGAACCGAGCTATCACTGTAATTGACAGATTTTCTACATCAATCCTGTCCAATTACTCAGTTCCTACTAAAGCAATAGCACTCCCACAGCATAATGTTACCACCACCATGCTTTAAGTGTGTTGTATTTTGGATGATGTGCTGTCTTAGGAGTTTCGTACAAAAAGTTCAGTCTTTGTCTCATCTGCATTAGCATCAGAAGGCTCCGTTTTTCAGAAGAGGCTACTTTCTTGCTGCCTTGTCATACAAGATGTTGAGCATTATCATTCTGGATCATTCCATGTAGTTTGGAGGGATGGCACCAGTTTAGGAGGGGTGTTGGTTAAAGCCTCTGAGTCTTTTTTTATATCCTTCTCTTGACTTGTACCTTTCCACAACAATATCGCTGAGCCCTTTTTGGAAGCACTTTTCCAACTATAGTGAAATATTTGCATTACTATTCACTACTAGTACTGGAATCCTCAAGGAGCAGACAGTATCAAAACTCCTACAGTTGATGTCAGGTAGGAGTCATTTTGCCTGTTGTGTGTGTGCGCTTCTTCTCACACACATGTGCGATGGCTGGACACACCTCCAGAACTCAATCCTTAGAATAGAATAGATTTATTGTTGCTGAGAAAACAGTGTTATAAACAATGTTAAAACCGTGAAATTGAGTAGAATGATCCTTGGTCACTACGGTGGTGGTAGCCTAGCGGTTAAGGTACTGGACTCTGGCCCAGAAGATCCAGGGTTCAAATCCCACCTCTGCCAAGCTGCCACTGTTGGGTCCTTGAGCAAGACCCTTAACCCACAACTGCTTGGATTGTAAGACTGTACCAATTGTAAGTCGCTGTGGATAAGGGCGTCTGCTAAATGCTGTAAATGTAAATGTGGTGCCACTGTTCCTCCCAAGCACCCAGATTTCCTGCATCCTGCATATGTGTGTGGCCATGTTAAATTAATAAATTGGTAGCATATTCTGGGTCCTCAATACGTTATTGTTTGTCTAATTGATTTTAAAATGATGCAAGAACTGTAGAAATCTGAAGCCATGTATGTCAGGGTAAGTGAATCAGAATTGTGTACCAGATTACCTCGCAGGAAGGTGACACAATGTGTCCTGCTACTGGTCACAGTCAAGGCCATGTAGTCACACAGGATAAGGGGGGCTATAGGGTGTGGGATCTCTAATGTAGAATCTTTTGTCGTGTAATGTTTTCACTGTTACTTGTTTTGGCCGCCTCTGATTTTAGTAATAGCATTTGTCCTTTCAGATAAGGGTTTCATCAAACTTGAGATGGATACCCAATTCAGCTTGAATGTTTTGGTGCATATTTTGTGTATCGTCTTCTGGTCCAGTGATTTTACCAGTCCAAGTATCGAAATACAGTGGCTTCCTTTGGCTTGTGCTCATTTGCCATACCAAATTTTATATTATAGCACAGTTAGTTCAGACGTTGGAATTTGATTGGCTGAGAGACGTTCTTGGAGTGCCAATACTGCACATTAATGGCACTCTGACTGAAGCTCTTCAAGTATTACTCTGCCATATACACACACAACCTAGTAACAACAACAGCCATAGCAAAGCAGCAACGTTATAATCGTACAAGTACAATAAATTATAACGAGTTTATAAAATCTATTGGATTGGAAAATGCCATTACATTTCTGACTGATAACAATAACATTCATAGCTTCATCTTCCAAATCTTCCAATCAAGTATCTGAAATTATAAAGGGATCCCAGACTTGCGCTAACACCGGGATCACACACATATATTTCCTTCTAGAATAGTAGCTGCCTGCCTTATACATTGGACCCATGCTGTAAGCTGAATGTAACTAAACTCTTATAATACATTTTAACCCATCAATCAGTGTATTTGTGTTTATTGTCTGTACAATAAACAGTTATTGGGAAATTACTTCCCCATCTGATGATGATAGTTTATCAGAGGGGTGCTGATAGACTGGAACTATTTCACCTAACAATAAAGTAACTGTGGTGTAATCGCAATAATACACTCGAGGTTTGTGCTAGAACGTGTGGTATTGGCACTGATGTACTGTTCTTCTACAACCGCAGCACACCAATATTTCACAATATCTCACGTTATAGCACTCCCTCTTGTCTGTTGTTGCTTTATTATTTAGCCATAAGTTTGTTTACGTTCAAAAACATCGGTAATTTGGGTATTGTTAGGCCTTACTTAAAAAGAAAAAAAAAGCCCTTTTCTACTAGATTGTTTGAACAGACTGTTGAGGTTAGGCAACGGCTGTGAACCAGAAGACCTGATAAATGGATGGCATTTCAATTAATCTGTGTTTGAGTTAAGGTCAGTGCTCCGTGTAAGCCGACCAAGTTGGCAAAGGACATTGGACTTTGGAAAGTTGGACTTTGTTTGAGGAAAGCAGAAAAAGTTGATGAAATGACATTTTGGGGAAGTGGAAACCTATAACAGTGCCATATTGAGAGTCACTGAGGTGTTCCGTACTACCCATTCTACTGCCACATGGGTACTCCATGTCTGTATGCTTTATATTATGACCCTTTTAGCAGTGAATGTGGCTGAAATGTTGCTAATTAAGATGGTGTCCAAGTACTTTTGACCATGCCAGTTTCCACTTTGTGACATCCAGCTTCTGCTACATTTGTCCAAGTGTGTGACCTTGAACAATAAAGCATAATTTTTGGTCCATGATAATTACATTCATATAATCTTTCTGAATATTTTAGTTGTCTTTGCACTCCAGAGTATTTGAACTCACTGCAGGCTTTAAAATCTGTTTTATAACTATTTATTTTCCTTTTCCTTGTTAAATACTTTAATGTAAAGATGTGCTAACCCTTGACTACCAATTCATATGATATGCAGCGGTGTGGTTTGCACACTCTGGGCCTCTAGATGGGTGGCTGGCACTTGCTTGTTGTGTGCTGACACTGAGCTTGGGCTTCAGCAGATGGAACCGCCTGAGCTGCAAAGCCAACTAACCACTGCACTGGCATAATCGGCAGTGAGGTTATTTAAGCGTTCGTCCAGGGTCTTGGTACAGAGTGGTACTAGGAATTAATATGAGGGCCGTTATTTCTTTTTTCTTGGGAGCTCTCTGTAAACCCTTGAAATGGCTGTGCTGGAAAATCCCATTAGATCAGAAGTTTCTGAAACCCACCAGCAACCATGCCACGTTCAAAGTCTTTTAAATCACGTTTGTTTCCCACTCTGATGCTCGGTTTGGACTTCATCAGGATATTTGCCTTAACATAAAGAAGTATCTGATATAGTACCTACATCTCTATGCTTCAGTAGCCACAGGTGGTGTAGGGACAGGCTACAGGACAATTCTGTGTTCATGTGCAAATCTGTGTTGTGTTAGTTAACATTACAAATGTTCATGGCATACAATACAGGAGTGAGTCAGACAGGAAAATATGCCAGATCCGTTCCAGTGTTTACAATCAGTATTGGCCCTGTTACCATCTCAGTATTACACTGTGTCCCTACTCATTTTTTTTTGTAAAAGCTGAAGAAAAATAAGAGTTTTTAATCATCATATGGTTCCATTATGTGCATTGCATGGCTGAGTATTTTACCAAATGTTTTTGTGGAAATGCTTTAAAGCGTGATGATGTGGAAATGATTGATTTTTCACTTTCTGTAAAATGTCAGCGTTTTTTTCTTTGTTTATTTTTGTGCTTCAACTTTGTGACTTTCCTACAGTCATTATAGTAGTGTGTATATATAGTATTGTAGTATATAATATTATTACTGTATCATTTCATTTATTATTTTGTTATTCAATGGAAAAGATTTAGTGTAGAATTAAGTGCAAACAACATGAATACATTAATTAGACATATACTCACTTTGAACACCATTGAAGAGATTATAACATATATATTTTACGTGTACTTTCAGTCTGAAAAAAGAGTGCTGGAATGTATGCAAATGAAAGTAGCGGGTAAAATAATGGTCTATGGACCAGAAGGTCCAGGGTTCAAATCCCACCTCTGTCAAGCTGCCACTGTTGGGTCCTTGAGCAAGGCCCTTAACCCACAATTGCTTGGATTGTAAGACTGTACCAATTGTAAGTCGCTCTGGATAAGGGCGTCTACTAAATGCTGTAAATGTTAATAATGGCACCTCTGCTTATGGACTTCACTCTACTTAAAGAGCAGTCGATGAATGGAGCTAAGCTGACTCACATTTCAACAGTCAGTGCTGAAAATCGCTGCAATCAGCGCACCATGCAGTAGGTCAGACCAGACATTTGTTATGTCTATTTATGTGGATACTTTGTTGACAAAAAAGGAGAGAACTTTTTCTCACAGGAAAATGAGCACATCTCTCGCAATCAATAGGATGGTGGAACAGCGATGCTCTAAAGTGTGAATCCGGTGGACTGACTGGAAAAAAACTGTTGCGATGTTTTAATCATGGGTTACAGTGAATTCTATAGCTATCATTAAAATACGATGTATTTGAAGCTATCCCAGATGGCTATGAGGTATATAGTTATTATGTAACCATTGAATAAGATGTTTAATTTGTAAGAGTCCTTCTAACTGAATCTGCGATTACAATAATACTGTTTTTTGTGATAGTAATGATTGTTCAGGGTCGGCACAAGTCGGTAGTTAACATTTAGTTATTTCGATAACACTCTTAAACAACGTGGCTTTTAGCTGTAGTTGTAACAATTGAGTAGAGGTACGCACTGTTTAACAACCATCAACGTCTGTTGTTTACAATTGTAACAAATTATAATAGGATATAGCACTATTTTAACTTAATAATAACTGTAACTTTTAACTCGGGACATTGGCTGTAAACAGCTAGTCAATACTGCGAATCAAATAGCAGAAGTCATTCGTGTGTGTCTGTGTGGTCATGTTTATATTACATGTGTACATTAGGTGTAGGAGGTGTAGTGTTAATTAGCTACAATAATCATTATGATAGCGGAAATTTCCCACCGTGTGTGTGTGTAACTACCGGTCACATGCTCGCTTGCTCATTAGGTCACGTTTGGACTAGAGACTGTTCTAACACGGTTGATGTGTTTACATTCTACATTTACAGCATTTAGCAGACGCCCTTATCCAGAGCGACTTACAATTGGTACAATCTTACAATTCAAGCAATTGTGGGTTAAGGTGAGATTCTTTCCAAACTACCAAAGGACTTTTATAAGAAAACAGTGGCAGCTTGGCAGAGGTGGGATATGAACCCTGGACCTTCTGGTCCATAGTCCAGTACCTTACCCACTAGGCTACCACCGTACAAGTTACTCTTGTTTATGTGGATGACTTACCCCAACTTATTTGTAACAAACTGTAAATGGTATGTATGTGCCTGTCCTATTGTAAGTAGTACTCCTTTTGTTTGCCCCGCCCCCTTTATGTATATTCTCTCTAACCTATAGCTATATAAACTGGTTCACATTCACTCATTGAGTCTCTGTTTGATCTGGCTGATCTTCTGTGTTGATCGTAATACTGTCTATCAATGCAATGCATTTTTGATTCCGTCAAACAAAAGTATCAGCTCCATCATACCATCCACTTTATATAAAAGAGTTCAGGCTTTCCTCTAGACAGGGTTGTGAGAGTTGATTACTATATATTTTAGAATTATTTTGAATTTCCATAAATTACAAAGGATACTCAGCGGTATCTCTGACACTTTGTTTGCAGTTTTCTTGTGGAAATACCCTTTATAGTTACATTCCAGTAGCCTAAAAAGACTGTGTGACTATGTTAATGTCCGGACAACGTCCATTTTGGTCAGTGACCTGTTTCTCAGAATGTAATGCGATCATTAAAAACCGCATACCTGTACTTTGAGAATTGGTAATGAGTTAGAAAGAGTTTGCAGTAGTGGTTGTCTGTTAGCAGAAGGGCAAATGAAATCAAAAGCTGGTGCTTATAAATAGTGTAAATTAATTTGATCCCCACTTAATTTTATCCGTACCTCTGTGGATGACCCCTCCAACCAGTGCAACGTGCAGCTAGTGACTGCTTCTTTACCTTGGTGGCTGGCTGACCTCTACATGGAGAATGAATCCACTTAGAGGGCGGTCCATCCACCATCTTGGCCAGTGCCTTCAACATCTGATGTGCTGTGGTTTTAGCGGCAGGAAGATGATTCCTTGCCTGGCCTTCCCTCCCTTGGGCATGGCCAGTTGTGTCTGTGCAGTGCTCGGTCAGGCTTGAAGCACGGCAGAGAGATTTGAACTTGGATCTCCGCGGTTGTGGGCTAACGAAATCGACCGCAGCGCCTCCTAAGCGCCAGATAGTCATACCCTTGACATTGTCTGGGGAGGCAGGGTTTTCAGATTTTCTCCTGTTGTACATTATGTGCTTGTGTGTAATGGAAAGTCCAGCAGTCTGTTTGAATTTGCTGGGTACCACATTGCACTTCTTGACATTTTCGGCGCCAATCACTGTGTATTCAAAGAGGATGCGGCGTAGAAGTAGATCAGGAGTTAAAAGGTCTGTCCTGATCACCAAGGTTGTGAATTAAAATCACAGTTGTGCCACATAGTGCCAATACGAAGCGCTTAGTTCTGTGTATGGATTGCGTTCTGCCGCGGTCGTAAGCAGCTTTGTAAATCTAAATGTGAAATGTTAAACAGTCGTAAGGTAATAACACTTCAATTGAGCTAAATTACATGGTGCGTGTGGGAGCGTGTGAAATCATATCTGCTAAATGAACAGCGCCACTTTACTCGGGTAATACATCTCCGCTGAATGCGCCGCTGCTTTCCCAGTGATGGCATCTTCCAGAGCAGATGCTCCCTCATGAAAGACCATGCCAGGGCTATCCAGTATTCACCAAAGGCCTATGATATGGTGTCCTGGGTCGACCATCCTGAAACCCAGGAGCGTATGTTTAGTTCTGGTTTCCATCTGGTCACAGCTGCTGTGTCAGATTGTGGATGTCAGCAGTCTAGTGAATGTAGAGCAGAAGGATTTTTCAAACAACTGGTTCAGCTGTTGTTCCTTTCCCTTTCTGTGGATCTTCTGTACTTTTTCTTCGGAGTTCAGTTCAAGCTGCACGGCATGTGTGTGTAAGCAGGGCTTCTTGGACCTGGGTTGAAATCATTTATCAAAAGTTTCATATCAGGATTAATATTAGCGTGCAACCCTAGTTATTATTTAGATTATGTGACACTTTCCAAGCTGATCTGTCGTTGTGCTTCCTGTCATAGCTGTGTGTAATGTGGATTAACACAACACAATACAGGCCATATGGATGTCTTGAAGTCTGCTGATTTCAACTAAACGAGGGCAGGAGTGTTCGGAATGTGGTCTTGGACTCGAGTCTAGACTTTTCTTTGTCTTGGACTATTTTTACTTTGGACATGTCCAGTTCTTTAGTCTATGCAGCTATTGTTTTTGACTCATCTGGGACAAGCTGCCATTTTTGGATGTCATTCATTCACAATCTTTGCACATACCGTTCACTGCTATTAAAAGGCAGTTATGTCTGCCTGATTCAAACAACACAATAGAAAAATAGGCATTGACTCTGGCTATTTGTTTTACATTTTACAGTTTAAGTTACTCCACCATCCCACATCTGCCACTGTTGGGTCCTTGAGCAAGGCCCTTAACCCACAGCTGCTTGAATTGTATTAGTGGTAAGTCGCACTGGATAAAGCCATCTGCTAAATGATATAAATGTAAATGTACCAAATCATGATTACAGTCACCTGTTTGAAATCACACAATTACCTCATTACTAGCTCTAGATTGCCCCTGTCCAAACTTTTTTTGGAATGTGTTGCAGGCCTGAAATGTATGAATGGATGTTTATTAAAATATGAAATTAAGTTTACCACAAAAAAAATGTAATATCTTTGGTTCATACTGTCTGCAATTAAATAAGAGCTAAAGTAAATGCAAGACACAGTGTTTTTTTCTTTTTTTTTTTTTTTTTTTTTCATTTCCCTTACTGTCCAAACTTTTTCTGCTTTGGAGTTGTATGGTTCAGTGATATGTGCACTTGGGCAGGTGGAATCTTCATTAAGGTTCTGTTTTAAATCATTCAAAGTATTTAAAGTATCCACATACCCTAAGGATTACAGGGCTAAATTGCACAATATAGCCGAGATAACATTTATCTAGACAGAAAAATATGGGATTGGAATTGATTGCTTATTTTTAACCGTTTGTATGATAAAAACTGATTATTGCATCAAGTTTGTTTTATGGTTATTGTAAGTGTGACATTTGTGTTTTTTAGTATTCTGTGTGTTAACTATTTACAGACTGGTATTGTTTTGTGTAAAATGGACGAAGTGAATCTGTAGGTGTATAACATACAATAGACAACTTAGCCAATGTATAAATATTACAAGACACACTTTCTGCCAGTTTCGATTTGCTGTCGTTGGGTTCTGTCTTGAGTTGGATACGACTCCTTTTATTATTAAAGTCATTGGCTTTGTTTACATGCAGACTAATGCTGGTAAGACTTGTTTAACGACCATCCAACCAACGTTTGTTCGCTTTAATGACCGAGGTCTTAACAATTACAATAAATTAGAATAGGAAATAAATTCTGTCTTTTAACTCTGGACACTTGGTGTTCTCTGTGCCGAAACGTCTTTAAGTGCGGTGAAAAGGAATGGCAACATTACAAAGTGGTAAATGCTTTTGGAATGTGTTGCAGGCCTGAAATGCAGGAATGGATGATTATTAACAAATGAAATGAAGTTGACCAGACAAAACATGAAATGTCTCAGGTTCATACTGTCTGCAATGAAATAAAAGTCAAAGGAAAAGGAAGAAACACTGTTTTTTTTGTGCATTTTCCATGCTGTCTCAACTTTTTCTGAATTGAGGTTGTAAAATAGTCTGCTGGCTTACTGTCGGGATGTCAGTATAGTACTTGGATGATGCGTCGGTGAGACAGGTTGTAATTCTGTCACAGGGCTGTGTGGGTGAGTGTTAAGGGAATAGTAGTGACTGTCAGTATTTCTTACTTTTACACTCCTATACTATTTTTTTTTCTTCTTCAGACAGTGGCACGTCTGAAGGAAGTAAATGTTCAGGTTAAAAGTCTTTGGCTTTGTTTACATACAGCCTAATACAGCTAAGGTACATTTAATGAATATCAAATCAACAGCTGTTTGCTTTAACCACTGAGATATTAACAATTATATTAAGTCATAATAGGAAATAAAAACCTGTCTTTTAGCTCCAGATGTCCTGGCCAAAAACAGCCAGTTATCTAGATCCCAACCTTGGACTCCACCACTGAGGGGCTTCCATGTCCTCCCCGGGTCTGCATGGGGTTTACTCTGGGTACTCCAGTTTCCTCCTACAGTCCAAAGACATGCGCTACGTTGATTGGTCGCTCTAAAGTGGCCCATGACTAGAGTGTTGATGTGTCCATCATGAAAATAGCCATTGATGCTGATGTGACATTGAATAAAACTCCTAAACAAACAAACGCTGCGGATCTATGAGTAGAGGTGGGAGTTTTAGGACAGGGAGTCAGCCATTTGTGCAGGTTACTCATGTTTGTGTGTGACTTTCCATTGCTTATTTGTAACAAGCTGTAAATGACGTTTGTATTTGCCTGTCCTATTGTAAGTAGTACTCCTTTGTTTGTTTCCTGATTACCTGTATATATTTTTTAACCTGTATCTATATATACTGGGTCAGATTCACTCGTTGAGTCTCTGTTTCATTTGGCTGATCTTCCGTGTTGTTCATAATACTGTCTATCAATAAAAAAGTCTATTTTTTTTAATTCTGTCAAACAAAAGTATCAGGTCCATCGTACCATCCTGTTCAGTGTTACAGCTTTCTTCTACAAGGGTCGTAAGAATACATTACTGTATTCTCTGTAATTCACAATATACGGACTGTGGCGGCCTAGCGGTTATAGTAATGGACTATGGACCATGCTCCATGGTTCAAAACCCACTTCTGCCAGGCTGCCACTGTTGGGTCCATGAGCAAGGCCCTTAACTTAGCAAAACCCTTATTCTTTGGATTGTAAGACTGTATCAGTTGCATGTCCCCCTGGATATGGGCGTCTGCTAAATGACACAAATGTAAATTGTAGCTGATGTTATCTTCCGTTTTGCTATATATTCTGTACTGCATTATAAGGTTTAATACTACAGTGACTTAAAAGATCTGTGCTAGGTTTTCTCCTCCTTTGTGGGACTGTGGTAGCCTAGTGGTTAAGGTATTGGACTATGGACCAGAAGGTCCAGGGTTCAAATCCCACCCTGACCCATAGTCAAAGAGTCTTATGGTGATCAGAGATGTTGGGTTGTTGTCTTCTGCCTCCCGTGGGGTTGCCAATGTCTCATGTGATCCCTCTTGGCTGTGTTACCTACCAGTTCTCCTCTTTCTAGCTATGCTGCTATAGCTAATGCTGCCGGGGTCTCATGCTACACATGGCATCAGTGATTGTTAATAGACACTGTGCTCTTAATCAATAACTAATTACATTTTCTGCTTTCTCTCCGAGCTGTGTTCCGGCAGTTCCAGCCCCACACATGATGTTCATCTGTTGGAGCTCCACTCAAGCTGCTTCCGTCATCAGCTCCAGCCCCACCATACCCGGGCCACTTAATGTCGATGTGCATAATTCACATTT